>JAMOIN010000620.1:0-177217 GCA_024666655.1 Dascyllus trimaculatus | reverse complement strand
GTGTGAAATGGCTCTGATGGAAAGCCAGGTGGGCTGTTGTGCTGGGGGCCCCCGTGTGCTGTGCTTGGGAGCCCGGTGAGCTTGGCCGGGGAGTCCGGTGTGCTGGGCTGTGGTGCTGGGGAGCCGTGTAGACAGGCTCTGCTGCGGAGCGGTGTGAACAGGCTCTGATGGAGAGCCAGGTGGGCTGTGGTGCTGGCGAACCGTGTAGACAGACTCTTCTGCGGAGCGGTGTGAACAGGCTCTGATGGAGAGCCAGGCGGGCTGTGGTGCTGGGGGCCCCCGTGTGCTGTGCTGGGGCGCCCGGTGAGCTGGGCTGGGGAGCCCGGTGTGCTGGGCTGTGGTGCTGCGGAGCCGTGTAGACAGGCTCTGCTGGGGAGCGGTGTGAACAGGCTCTGCTGGAGAGCCAGGCGGGCTGTTGTGCTGGGGAGCCGTGTAGAAAGGCTCTGCTGCGGAGCGGTATGAACAGGCTCTGATGGAGAGCCAGGCGGGCTGTGGTGCTGGGGGCGCCCGTGTGCTGTTTTGGGGGGCCCGGTGAGCTGGGCTGGGGAGCCCGGTGTGCTAGGCTGTGGTGCTGGTCTAACGCTTTTTGGGCTGGCGGTTGACTACGGCTACCAGAGCGGCTACAGAAGACTGTTCTTTTAAGGAGCCTGAATTTTTGAATGAACACCAAGGCAGCAGTGTAGTTGAGTGTGTGTATTTACAAAAAAATAAATTTACAAAAACCAACCAATACAACCAATATACAATTCCAGTAAGGGGGAAAAAAATTGTCCACAATAAATCAAAGGTTCATGTCAAATCCTTTAAATCCAAGCAGGTTTGTCCATAGGGTGTGAGTTTCTGACTTGTCCTACCAGTAGTGGGTCTAGCTCGCCATTGGAGTTGAGAGGTATGAATGAAAGTCCATCAGGAAGAACTCCAAAATTTATCCGGGGTAAAAAAAACCTGACCTGGAAGGTCAAAAATACACATAAGTACTGCATTTCAAATAGTCAAGTCAGTATCAAAATAAAATCAATGTATGCATAAACATACAAGCTAAATAAAATGCATTCAAATACATACATACATTAATTTTTTAATTAATTAATTGTCACTAATAAATTAAAGTTACAATAATACCAAAAAAAATAACACCTTAATCTAGTACAGCAGTACCACATCAATATTCATAATCAAAATCAACATCAAAGTCAACCTTTTGTAATTTATCAAACTATTCAATATTGAATTTCAACTTTTTAAAACAGGGTTTCAATTATTGCGCAATATTTATTCATTCAAATCCGTAGCTACGTTTACATCAAAGCAAATGGTGACCAAACCTCGTAGCCTTTGTAGCGCCAATCACAAAAAGTAATGGAACTGCTCGAAACAAAAATAACGCTCCAAATTACCTGAGCGAGTAATTAAAATAGCATAACACATACAATTCGGCTGTTTCCATTTTAAAAAAAAATCATCGGTTACCTTTAAAATGAATATTAAAGCTTCGCTTCAACGCTCGGCCGACAGGAAATCTGCGGAGTTCCCCTGACGGAGTATTGAACAGGATTTGGTCAATGCCGATTCTAGCAAAACAGTGTGTAAATAACAGTTCTATGGTTTCATTACTTGAAACTTGTCGGTAATCTGAAATTTGTCAGGAAAGAACTCACCTTTGACTGGCATTGATTGATTTTCCGATGATCATTAATTCGGTCAATTTTTTGTGACGCTGATGCATGCCACAGCCACAGTGGAGACGGAGAAGAAGTGAACCCTTGTGACCCCTAATTTATAAGAAGTTTAGAAAGGGCCCGCAAAATGAATAAATAAATAAATAAATAACTAAATGTGGGTTACAGGTTCCCCCCCTAAACTCATGTACGGCCTCGTACATGCAGGTGGCTGGCAGCGTACAGGATCTTCACAAGGAGCAGTGATCAGAGGAGTCTCCTCAAGTTGTAATGCAGAGGTAAACATAGTGCTGAGCCCTTGAAACAGAGACTGAATACTCTGCAGGAACGGATGCCCAGGCTTGGAATACTGCAGGCGAGTGGGAGGCCGTCGTATTCTAGCAGGGCGTCGGGCTGGCAGTTCAGATTCTAGGCTGGAGAGTTCAGGTGCAGTGGATGGTTCCAAATCACTTGAGATGCTGACTGGTTCTGGAGAGACTTCAGGTTCTGGCTGAGAGGAGGCGTTTTCCTCTGGTGGGTCCGAGTCAACAGCAGGATCCGAGTCAATTTCCTCTGGGTGTTCTGCATCCTCATCCAGCTCAATCGATTCAAGTTCAGGTTCAAGATCAGCAATGGGTTTGGGTTCCGACTCCATTCCCCCTTCAACTCCAACAGGTTTCTCTTCAGTAACGTGCTGTGGACGCTGGCCAGGCGGAACCACAGGAACTGGAACAACTGCAGGCACTGGAACAGGTAAGTCAATGACAGTTGTGAATCGGGCAGGATTGGAACCAAAGTTATCAGGTAAATGAGGTGTAAAGAATTCTTGCAGATCAGGGTCTTCAGGATCGGGAAGGTCTGAGCTTCCTGAAGTCACTGGAGTCGATGACGTCATTGATGTTGGTTTCGGTTTGTCTGAGTTGCTGGCTGGTGACAAGTAGCCACAAGGCAGCAGCAGATCACGGTGGAGGGTTCTGATGGGACTGTCTTTGGTTTCTGGCTTGACTGTGTACACTGGAAGAGTACCGGCTTTCTTCTGGACGATATACACATCTGGCTCCCATCGGTCTGCGATCTTGTGCTTACCTCGTAGTCTGACATTTCTGACCAGAACTCTATCTCCAACAGAGAGATCTCAGGCAGTGACTTGCTTGTCGAATCTGAGCTTGTTCCGCCCCATAACCTTTGCTGAGTTCTCAGTTGCAATCTTGTAACTTTCTTCAAGATGTGACTTTAGTTTTTCAACATACTGTGAATGAGATGTAGACATTTTCTTTGACACAGGAAGTCCAAAAGCAAGATCAACAGGAAGGCGTGGTTGTCGACCAAACATCAGTTCATATGGTGAGTAACCAGTGACGTCATTTCGAGTACAGTTGTAGGCGTGTACCAGTGGCTTGATGAAATCTCTCCAGTGAGCTTTGTCTTGTTCTTGTAGAGTGCCCAACATGTTCAGGAGTGTTCGGTTGAACCGTTCGACAGGGTTGCCACGTGGATGGTAAGGTGTGGTCCTGATTTTGTGGATTCCAGCCATCTGACAGAGCTCTTTGATGGTGTACGATTCAAAGTCACGCCCTTGATCACTGTGGAGTCGCTCTGGTATTCCATAGTGGACCAGGTAATTGTCCCATAGGGCTTTTGCCACTGTCTTGGCTTTTTGATTCGGGGTTGGCACGGCTACAGCGTACTTTGTGAAGTGATCCGTAATGACAAGAACATCTTTGGTGTTACTCCGATCTGGTTCCAGTGACAAGAAATCCATGCAGACGAGCTCGAGCGGTCGTGATGTTTTAATGTTGATAAGAGGTGCAGCTTTTTCTGGTTGTGCTTTCCTCCGGATGCATCTCTCACATGTCTTCACTTTATGGCAGACATCTGCTGACATTCGTGGCCAGAAGAACCGTGATCTGACAAGATCCAGTGTTCTCTCTGTGCCCAAATGACCCATTTGATCATGCAGCTGGAAGAGGACCTCAGACCGACACTCCTCTGGAAGGACGAGTTGGTAAGTAGGCTCACCTCCGATGTTCCTCCTCCTAACGAGAACATTATTATGGAGCTCCAGACGTGTAAGCTCTCGCAGGAGTAATGGCAGATCAGGGAGATGTTCCCGCAGAGATGGTGGCAGAGTTTCTCCTCTCTCCAGTTGGGCAATGACATGCTGGATGACTGGATCAGCTTGCTGTTTAGCGGCAATCTCAGCATCAGAGAAGGATGGCACAACAGGTGAAGAGAACTGCAGATCATTTACAAAACTGTCCGGCAGGCTGTCAGTGTTGATGGAAAGCGTTTGCACAAGAGCAGCGACTTGATCACAGGCAGGTGAGCTGTACACCAGTTGTCTGTCACATACTGCTTGGACCGAGTGCTGGTCAATAGATACACAGGTTGGGTCTTCCAGATGTTGTTCTGTGAATCTCAGTATTCTCTCTCTTTCCTTTTGAAACATGGCGTCCTCCATTTGCTCAGTGTGTCTCGCCGAGAGAGTCCATCGGCATCAGCGTTCAACTTCCCAGCTTGGTAGATGATCTTAAAGGTGAAAGTTGAAAGAGCTGAAAGCCACCTGTAGCTTGTAGCATCTAATTTTGCAGAAGTTAGCAAATATGTTAATGGATTGCTGTCTGTGACCACAGTGAAAATAGATCCATACAAATAGTCATGGAACTTCTCGGTCACTGCCCATTTGAGCGCCAAAAACTCGAGTTTATGGGCAGAGTATCGACTTTCACTGTGTGACAGGCCTCTGCTGGCGTATGCAACCACTCTGTTTCGTCCATCATGTTCTTGGTATAAAACAGCGCCAAGACCAGTAGAGCTAGCATCCGTGTGCAGGACGTAGGGTTTTCTTGGATCTGCAAAAGCGAGGACTGGGGCTGTAGTGAGCTTCTGGATGATCTCTTCAAAGGCTTGCTGGCAAGCAGGAGTCCAACGAGCAGCAAAAGGTTCTTTTGGGTTCAGGTAGTGCTGCGCTCTGCCCCCATTCTTGGACCTTTTCTGGCTGGGTGGATATCCAGATGTTAACTCATTGAGGGGTCTGGCAATTGAGGAGTACCCCTGCACGAACCGCCGGTAATACCCTGAGAATCCAAGGAATGACCTGAGCTCTTTAAGATTTTGAGGGACTGGCCAAGTTGTTAAAGTGGCAATCTTGTCTGGGTCTGTTTCCACACCATCCCTCGAAACCACATGCCCAAGGTAGCGAACAGATGTTTGAAAGAAGACACATTTCTCGACTGATAGCTTCAATCCAAACTCCTTCAGGCGTTGGAGGACTTTCATCAGCCGTTCCTCATGTTCCTCCAGAGTTGGTGCAAACACTATGAGATCGTCTATGAACACGAGTGCTTCTTTCAGGTTCATATCTCCCATGCACCGTTCCATGAGACGTTGGAATGTACTGGGAGCATTAGTCACCCCTTGAGGCATGCGGTTGAATTCATAAAATCCATGAGGACATACGAATGCGGTTTTACTCTTGTCACTTTCCTCCATCTCTATCTGGTAGTACCCAGATTTCAGATCCAATGTCGAGAACCATGTGGAGCCAGAGAGTGCCGAAAAGGTGTCCTCTAGTTTTGGTAACGCATACGCATCCCTGATGGTCTGTGCGTTCAACCTCCTGTAATCGATACAGAGCCTCACTGTGCCATTTTTCTTTCGCACCACAACTATGGGAGAAGCAAAAGGTGAACTGGATTCCCGTATAACACCAGATTGCAACAGTTCTTGAATGTGCAGGCGAACAGCATCCACATCTTGAGGGTGTATCGGTCTTGGTCGTTGCTTGAAAGCAGTTGGGTCAGACAGTTTGATTTCATGCTTGACCTTATCCGTGCGACCAAAATCAAGATCGTGCTTGGCAAACACTTCTGGGATACTGTCGAGCATGGTAGTTACACGTTGCTTCCATTCCATTGAGAGTGGTGAATCTCCAAAGTTGTAGTTCAACTTGGTCTGATTTGGCTCTGTAGAGGCAGAAGGTTGAGGCACTCTTTGCTCTTCATGGAGGATGGTCTGAATGGCACTTAACTCGGCAATGGCTGCTCTGGCAGGAATTACAATGTCATGGTCAGAGTCATTAGTAATTACCACTGGCAGAGGGCCAGGTTGGATAGGAGGTAAATTAACAAGAGCAGATTTTACCATTAAACCACCGGGCAGGGAGAAGGATGTCGGGTGTTGAATGACCACTTCTTTCACACCTTGCAGAAAGGGACAGATAGCAAGAGCGTCCAGCACAACAGTCATCCGAGCAGGAATAGTCTGTGGGATAGTGGACTGCATCTTGACAATGCCATGGTAATCATCAGTGGTTAACCTGCGTCGTATCTCCAAAATCTTGTGCACTGCTCTGTATCCAAATGGCACAGGATGAAAATCAGACTGTGACTGACAGTGCTGGTCGTAGACGACATCTAGAGTGTTGGTGCCAATCAAAACAGAGGGCTGTGAAGGTCGCAGGTCAGGAATAACCAAGGCAAGGGTGTCAATGTCCATTTCTTCTCCTATGAACTCCGGCGGAAAAGTCAGACTGAGTTCCACATATCCGATGTATGGCACGCGCTGCCCATTTGCGCCCTCTACCTCCAGAAGATCATTTAATGGCTTTATTTCATGGTCTGACAGGTAGGTGTTGTAGAAAGAATGTGAAACTGTGGTGACTTAGGAACCTGTGTCGAAAAGGCAATGGAAGTTGGTGCCTTTAATTTTTGCTTCACCGGTGCTTCTTGTACCCACTAGTCCCTTTGGCAATGGGGGTTGTGGTGATAGGTGCTTGGTGTGGGGACACTCATGGATCGCAGCTCCCACTTGTCCCTCCGTAGAAGCTGCTTCTAGTTTGATGGCTTCTTGTTTTCCCAGGTTTGCTGCTGGCGTCTTAGCTGGCGGCGTTTTTCTTCGACCAGGCTAGGCTTCGACTGAGTGGAACAGTTGGGAGAGATGTGGCCATCTTGTCCGCACTTGAAACAAAACCAGGGCTTTGGCTTGCTGGTTGCGTGGCCAGATTTTGGTTTTTGCTTATTCTGCTGATGCTCCTGTTTAGCAGAGGTGGAATTCTTTGACAGCAGGGCGGACATTTGGCTCTGAAGTTTCAACATTTGCTTCCTCAGGTCTTCAATAGCACTTACATCTGAGGAATGGCCACATGAACATGCACTGGTGCTCTGAGTTTGAAGGTTAGCACGGTGCTTGACCGTTGGGATGTGCTTCTTCATCAGTGTTTCTTTTGCTAACTGCCTGTCTTCTTCTGTTCTCAGCATGAATAACAGTTCTGAGAACAGTGGGGGTTGGTCTTTTTTCTGTTCTAATTGTAGTTTGTTTATGACTGTGTTGTCCCAGCAACCTCTGCAAAATTGCTTTAGCAGGTATTTGTTTGTTTCAACTGCTGGAACCCCACCGCGCTTCACCACTGTGCTGAGAGTAAGCTGGAGCCTCTGCAGATATGCAGATGGTCGTTCCCCATGGTCTTGAAGAGTATTAAGAAATTTGGCAAATAACTCTTCTCCTTCTTCAACAGTGGCATAAGCAGAATCAAGAACATGCAGAAAAGTAGCAGGCAATGCATTAGGTCCCAAACTCTTCACCAGGTCAGTAGCTGGGGGAAGCAAGCTTTCCAGAATACGTCTTGTGATATGTACTGGTGCAAGGCTTGGATCTGCATTCAAAAGCTCAATTTGAGACCTCCAAGAATCATAATCTGCTTCATGTTGTGGTTTTGGAAGCTTCCCTGAGAAGGTGCGTAGTCGGAGTGGAGACAGAGGTTGTATATTTACATCATCTCTGCGCACTATATGTTCAACTACAATTCTCTGTACCTCAGGGGGGTTCAAGTCATTTCCAGAGAGCGAAATTCTCGGTCCTAGATTTACAGATGGATTTGGCTGAGGTTGAGGCTCTTGCTGGTCAGTGGAGGAATGACCCGCTTGCTGTGAGGATATTCCCTCAACAGTGTCCTCCTCTTCATACTCACCTTCAGGCTCTCCTCCAGCAGCCGCCATTCCCAAATGTGCACTTACTTGGTCAAAGATTCCCTTCAAAACGCTGTCCAAGGACTGGCCACTCTGCCGGGAAAGACGCCTCAGTACTTGGAGGTAGTCAAGGGAAGGGGTAGACTCCACTCTGACTGTGGCAGCATGGTCACTCGGAATTAATGAAACAACATATTCAACGTCTGCAGCTACACGAGATGTGTAAGTATATGGCAAATGCGGTTTGAGCTGTGCCAAAGCGGCAGCATTAATAAATTCGACGGCCAGGTTTTTGTAAAATGGACTTTCATGGTCTGTAACAGTAAACGATGCTTTAATTTCACCGTAACTACGTAGATGATCAATAATCTCTTTTTCAGTTTGAGTGTTTGTTACACCAGTAATGATAACAGAATGAGAAACATTGACACCAGTTTCTTCAAAGAGATCCATATTTCAACTCACCCCTTTTTTTTTTTTTAAAATACAACACATTGGTAAGTACACACACACACAAAACCATCCACAATACAGGCTCCTGGCTAGCTCGCCACAGATGTAACGCTTTTTGGGCTGGCGGTTGACTACGGCTACCAGAGCGGCTACAGAAGACTGTTCTTTTAAGGAGCCTGAATTTTTGAATGAACACCAAGGCAGCAGTGTAGTTGAGTGTGTGTATTTACAAAAAAATAAATTTACAAAAACCAACCAATACAACCAATATACAATTCCAGTAAGGGGGGAAAAAAATTGTCCACAATAAATCAAAGGTTCATGTCAAATCCTTTAAATCCAAGCAGGTTTGTCCATAGGGTGTGAGTTTTTGTGACTTGTCCTACCAGTAGTGGGTCTAGCTCGCCATTGGAGTTGAGAGGTATGAATGAAAGTCCATCAGGAAGAACTCCAAAATTTATCCGGGGTAAAAAAAACCTGACCTGGAAGGTCAAAAATACACATAAGTACTGCATTTCAAATAGTCAAGTCAGTATCAAAATAAAATCAATGTATGCATAAACATACAAGCTAAATAAAATGCATTCAAATACATACATACATTAATTTTTTAATTAATTAATTGTCACAAATAAATTAAAGTTACAATAGTAACAAAAAAAATAACACCTTAATCTAGTACAGCAGTACCACATCAATATTCATAATCAAAATCAACATCAAAGTCAACCTTTTGTAATTTATCAAACTATTCAATATTGAATTTCAACTTTTTAAAACAGGGTTTCAATTATTGCGCAATATTTATTCATTCAAATCCGTAGCTACGTTTACATCAAAGCAAATGGTGACCAAACCTCGTAGCCTTTGTAGCGCCAATCACAAAAAGTAATGGAACTGCTCGAAACAAAAATAACTCTCCAAATTACCTGAGCGAGTAATTAAAATAGCATAACACATACAATTCGGCTGTTTCCATTTTAAACAAAAATCATCGGTTACCTTTAAAACGAATATTAAAGCTTCGCTTCAACGCTCGGCCGACAGGAAATCTGCGGAGTTCCCCCGACGGAGTATTGAACAGGATTTGGTCAATGCCGATTCTAGCAAAACAGTGTATAAATAACAGTTCTATGGTTTCATTACTTGAAACTTGTCGGTAATCTGAAATTTGTCGGGAAAGAACTCACCTTTGACTGGCATTGATTGATTTTCCGATGATCATTAATTCGGTCAATTTTTTGTGACGCTGATGCACGCCACAGCCACAGTGGAGACGGAGAGGAAGTGAACCCTTGTGACCCCTAATTTATAGGAAGTTTAGAAAGGGTCCGCAAAATGAATAAATAAATAAATGAATAACTAAACGTGGGATACACTGGGGAGCCGTGTGGACAGGCTCTGCTGGGGAGTGGGTTGAACAGGCTCTGCTGGAGAGAAAGGCGGGCTGTGGTGCTGGGGGCCCCCGTGTGCTGTGCTGGGGAGCCCGGTGAGCTGGGCTGGGGAGCCCGGTGTGCTGGGCTGTGCTGCTGGGGAGCCGTGTGGACAGGCTCTGCTGGGGAGTGGTTTGAAGAGGATCTGCTGGAGAGCCAGGCGGGCTGTGGTGCTGGGGGCCCCCGTGTGCTGTGCTGGGGAGCCCGGTGAGCTGGGCTGGGGAGCCCGGTGTGCTGGGCTGTTCTGCTGGGGAGCCGTGTGGACCGGCTATGCTGAGGAGCGGTGTGAACAGGCTCTGATGGAAAGCCAGGCGGTCTGTGGTGTTGGGGGCCCCCCTGTGCTGTGCTAGGGAGCCCGGTGAGCTGGGCTGGGGTGCCCGGTGAGCTGGGCTGGGGTGCCCCGTGTGCTGTGCTGCGGAGCCCGGTGAGATCTGCTGGGGAGGCCAGTGTGCTGGGCTGTGGTGCTGGGGAGCCCGGTGTGCTCGGCTGTGGTGCTGGGGAACCGTGTAGACAGGCTCTGCTGTGGAGCGGTGTGAACTGGTTCTGATGTAGAGCCAGGCGGGCTGTGGTGCTGGGGGGCCCCGTGTGCTGTGCTGGGGAGCCCGGTGTGCTGGGCTGTGGTGCTGGGGAGCCGAGTGGACAGGCTCTGCTGGGAAGCGGTGTGATCAGGCTAAGCTGGAGAGCAAGGCGGGCTGTGGTGTTGGGGGCCCCCGTGTGCTGTGCTGGGGAGCCTGGTGAGCTGGGCTGGGGAGCCCGGTGTGCTGGGCTGTGGTGCTGGGGAGCCCGGTGTGCTGGGCTGTGGTGCTGGGGAGCCGTGTGGACAGGCTGTACTGGGGAGCGTTGTGAAAAGGTTCTGATGGAAAGCCAGGCGGGCTGTGGTGCTGGGACGCCCCGTGTGCTGTGCTGGGGGGCCCCGTGTGCTGTGCTGGGGAGCCCGTTGAGCTGGACTGGGGAGCGCGGTGTGCTGGGCTGTGGTGCTGGAGGGCCCGGTGTGCTGTGCTGAGGAGCCCGGTGTGCTGGGCTGTGGTGCTGGGGAGCCGTGTCGACAGGCTCTGCTGCAGAGCGGTGTGAACAGGGTCTGATGGAGAGCCAGCCGGGCTGTGGTGGTGGGGGCCCCCGTGTGCTGTACTCGGGAGCCCAGTGAGCTGGGCTTCAGAGCCCAGTGTTCTGGGCTGTGGTGCCGGGAAGCCGTGTGGACATGCTCTGCTGGGGAGAGGGTTGAACAGGCTCTGCTGGGGAGCCAGGCGGGCATTGGTGCTGGGGGGCCCGGTGTGCTGTGCTGGGGAGCCCGGTGTGCTGGGCTGTGGTGCTGGGGAGCCGTGTCGACAGGCTCTGCTGCAGAGCGGTGTGAACAGGGTCTGATGGAGAGCCAGCCAGGCTTTGGTGGTGGGGGCCCCCGTGTGCTGTACTCGGGAGCCCAGTGAGCTGGGCTTCAGAGCCCAGTGGTCTGGGCTGTGGTGCCGGGAAGCCGTGTGGACATGCTCTGCTGGGGAGAGGGTTGAACAGGCTCTGCTGGGGAGCCAGGCGGGCATTGGTGCTGGGGGGCCCGGTGTGCTGTGCTGGGGAGCGCGGTGTGCTGGGCTGTGGTGCTGGGGAGCCTTGTGGACAGGCTCTGCTGGGGAGTGGCTTGAACAGGCTCTGCTGGATAGCCAGGCGGGCTGTGGTGCTGGGGGCCCCCGTGTGCATTGCTGCGGAGCCCGTTGAGCTGGGATGTGGAGCCCGGTGTGCTGGGCTGTGGTGCTTGGGAGCCGTGTAGACAGGCGCTGATTGAGAGCCAGGCGGGCTGTGGTGCTGGGGGGCCCCGTGTGCTGTGCTGTTGAGATGGGCTTCGGAGCCCCTTGTGTTGGGCTGTTGTGCTGGGGAGCCGTGTGGACAGGCTCTGGTGGGGAGTGGTTTGAACAGGCTCTGCTGGATAGCCAGGCGGGCTGTAGTGCTGGGGGCCCATGTGTGCTGTGCTGAGGAGCCCGTTGAGCTGGGATGTGGAGCCCGGTGTGCTGGGCTGTGGTGATCGGGAGCCCGGTGAGCTGGGCTGTGGTGCTGGGGAGCCGTGTGGACAGACTCTGCTGGGGAGTGTTTTGATCAGGCTCTGCTGGAGAGCAGGGCGCGCAGTGTTTCTGGGGGCCCCCGTGTGCTGTGCTGGGGAGCCCGGTGTGCTGGGCTGTGGTGCTGGGGGGCCCCGTGTGCTGTACTGCGGAGCCCGGTGATATCGGCAATGGAGCCCGGTGTGCTGGGCTGTGCTGCTGGGGAGCCGTGTGGACAGGCTCTGCTGGGGAGCGGTTTAAAAAGGCTCTGCCGGAGAGCAAGGTGGGCTGTGCTGCTGAGTGGGCCCCGTGTGCTGTGCTGGGGAGCCCGGTGAGCTGGGCTGGGGAGCCCGGTCTTCTGGGCTGTGCTGCTGGGGAGCCCTGTGGACAGGCTCTGCTGGGGAGTGCCTTGAACAGGCCCTGCTGGAGAGCATGGCGGGCTGTGGTGATGGGGGCCCCCGTGTGATGTGCTGGGGAGCCCGGTGAGCTGTGCTGGGGAGCCCCGTGTGCTGGGCTGTGATGCTGGGGAGCCGTGTAGACAGGCTCTGCTGGGGAGCCGTGTGGACAGGCTCAGCTGCGGAGCCAGGCGGGCATTGGTGCTGGGGGGCCCGGTGTGCTGGGCTGTGGTGCTGTGGAGCCGTGTCGACAGGCTCTGCTGCAGAGCGGTGTGAACAGGCTCTGATGGAGAGCCAGGCGGGCTGTGGTGCTGGGGGCCCACGTGTGCTGTGCTGGGGGCCCGGTGAGCTGGGCTGGGGATCCCGGTGTGCTGTGCTGTGGTGCTGGGGAGCCTTGTAGACAGGCTTTGCTTGGGAGTGGTGTGAACAGACTCTGTTGGAGAGCCAGGCGGGCTGTGGTGCTGGGGGGCCCCGTGTGCTGTGCTGGGGAGCCCGTTGAGCTGGGCTTCGGAGCCCGTTGTGTTGGGCTGTGGTGCTGGGGGGCCCGGTGTGCTGTGCTGAGGAGCCCGGTGTGCTGGGCTGTGGTGCTGGGGAGCCGTGTCGACAGGCTCTGCTGCAGAGCGGTGTGAACAGGGTCTGATGGAGAGCCAGCCGGGCTGTGGTGGTGGGGGCCCCCGTGTGCTGTACTCGGGAGCCCAGTGAGCTGGGCTTCAGAGCCCAGTGTTCTGGGCTGTGGTGCCGGGAAGCCGTGTGGACATGCTCTGCTGGGGAGAGGGTTGAACAGGCTCTGCTGGCGAGACAGGCGGGCATTGGTGCTGGGGGGCCCGGTGTGCTGTGCTGGGGAGCCCGGTGTGCTGGGCTGTGGTGCTGGGGAGCCGTGTCGACAGGCTCTGCTGCAGAGCGGTGTGAACAGGTTCTGATGGAGAGCCAAGCGGGCTGTGGTTCTGGGGGCCCCCGTGTGCTGTGCTGGGGAGTCCGGTGAGTTGTGCTGGGGAGCCTGGTGTGCTGGGCTGTGATGCTGGGGAGCCGTGTAGATAGGGTCTGCTGGGGAGCCGTGTGGACAGGCTCTGCTGCGGAGCCATGCGGGCATTGGTGCTGGGGGGCCCGGTGTGTTGTGCTGGGGAGCCCGGTGTGCTGGGAAGGGGATCCCTGTGCTCTTGGCTGTGGTGATCGGGAGCCGTGTAGAGGCTGTGCTGTTGAGCGGTGTGAACAGGCTCTGCTCGGAGCGGTGTGAACAGGCTCTGATGGAGAGCCAGGCGGGCTGTGGTGCTGGGGGCCCCCATGTGCTGTGCTGGGGGCCACGGTGAGCTGGGCTGGGGAGCACGGTGTGCTGGGCTGAGGAGCCTGGTGTGCTGGGCTGTGGTGCTGGGGTGCCTTGTGGACAGGCTCTGCTGGGGAGTGGTTTGAACAGGCTCTGCTGGATAGCCAGGCGGGCTGTGGTGCTGGGGGCCCCCGTGTGCATTGCTGCGGAGCCCGTTGAGCTGGGATGTGGAGCCCGGTGTGCTGGGCTGTGGTGCTTGGGAGCCGTGTAGACAGGCGCTGATTGAGAGCCAGGCGGGCTGTGGTGCTGGGGGGCCCCGTGTGCTGTGCTGTTGAGCTGGGCTTCGGAGCCCCTTGTGTTGGGCTGTTGTGCTGGGGAGCCGTTTGGACAGGCTCTGGTGGGGAGTGGTTTGAACAGGCTCTGCTGGATAGCCAGGCGGGCTGTAGTGCTGGGGGCCCCCGTGTGCTGTGCTGCGGAGCCCGTTGAGCTGGGATGTGGAGCCCGGTGTGCTGGGCTGTGTTGATGGGGAGCCCGGTGAGCTGGGCTGTGGTGCTGGGGAGCCGTGTGGACAGGCTCTGCTGGGGAGTGTTTTGATCAGGCTCTGCTGGAGAGCAGGGCGCGCAGTGTTTCTGGGGGCCCCCGTGTGCTGTGCTGGGGAGCCCGGTGTGCTGGGCTGTGGTGCTGGGGGGCCCCGTGTGCTGTACTGCGGAGCCCGGTGATATCGGCAATGGAGCCCGGTGTGCTGGGCTGTGCTGCTGGGGAGCCGTGTGGACAGGCTCTGCTGGGGAGCGGTTTAAAAAGGCTCTGCCGGAGAGCAAGGTGGGCTGTGCTGCTGAGTGGGCCCCGTGTGCTGTGCTGGGGAGCCCGGTGAGCTGGGCTGGGGAGCCCGGTCTTCTGGGCTGTGCTGCTGGTGAGCCCTGTGGACAGGCTCTGCTGGGGAGTGCCTTGAACAGGCTCTGCTGGAGAGCATGGCGGGCTGTGGTGATGGGGGCCCCCGTGTGATGTGCTGGGGAGCCCGGTGAGCTGTGCTGGGGAGCCCGGTGTGCTGGGCTGTGATGCTGGGGAGCCGTGTAGACAGGCTCTGCTGGGGAGCCGTGTAGACAGGCTCTGCTGCGGAGCCAGGCGGGCATTGGTGCTGGGGGGCCCGGTGTGCTGGGCTGTGGTGCTGTGGAGCCGTGTCGACAGGCTCTGCTGCAGAGCGGTGTGAACAGGCTCTGATGGAGAGCCAGGCGGGCTGTGGTGCTGGGGGCCCACGTGTGCTGTGCTGGGGTGCCCGGTGAGCTGGGCTGGGGATCCCGGTGTGCTGTGCTGTGGTGCTGGGGAGCCTTGTAGACAGGCTTTGCTTGGGAGTGGTGTGAACAGACTCTGTTGGAGAGCCAGGCGGGCTGTGGTGCTGGGGGGCCCCGTGTGCTGTGCTGGGGAGCCCGTTGAGCTGGGCTTCGGAGCCCGTTGTGTTGGGCTGTGCTGCTGGGGAGCCCTGTGGACAGGCTCTGCTGGGGAGTGCCTTGAACAGGCTCTGCTGGAAAGCATGGCGGGCTGTGGTGATGGGGGCCCCCGTGTGCTGTGCTGGGGAGCCCGGTGAGCTGGGCTGGGCAGCCTGGTGTGCTGGGCTGTGCTGCCGGGGAGCCGTGTGGACAGTATCTTCTGGGGAGCGGTTTGAACAGGCTCTGATGTAGAGCAAGGAGGGCTGTTGTGCTGGGGGCCCCCGTGTGCTTTGCTGGGGAGCCCGGTGAGCTGGGCTGGGCAGCCCGGTGAGCTGGGCTGGGGAGTCCGGTGTGCTGGGCTGTGCTGCTGGGGAGCCGTGTTGACATGCTCTGCTGGGGAGCCGTGTGGACAGGCTCTGCTGGGGAGTGATTTGAACAGGATCTGCTGGAGAGCCAGGCCGTTTGTAGTGCTGGGGGCCCCCGTGTGCTGTGCTGGGGAGCCCCATGAGCTGGGCAGGGCAGCCCGGTGTGCTGGGCTGTGCTGCTGGGGAGCCGTGTAGAAAGGCTCTGCTGGTGAGCGGTTTAAAAAGGCTCTGCAGGAGAGCCAGGCGGGCTGTGGTGCTGGGGGCCCCCGTGTGCTGTGCTCGGGAGCCCAGTGAGCTTGGCTGGGGAGCCCGGTGTACTGGACTGTGGTGCTGGCCAACCGTGTAGACAGGCTCTGCTGGGGGGCCCCGTGTCCTGTGCTGGGGAGCCCGGTGAGCTGGGCTGGGGAGCCTGGTGTGCTGGGCTGTCGTGCTGGGGAGCCGAGAGGACAGGCTCTGCTAGAGAGCGGTTTGAAGAGGCTCTGGTGGAGAGCCAGGCGGGCTGTGGTGCTGGGGGCCCCCGTGTGCTGTGGTGGGGAGCCCAGTGAGCTGGGCTGGGGATCCCGGTGTGCTGGGCTGTGGTGCTGGGGAGCCGTGTAGACAGGCTCTGCTGGGGAGCGGTGTGAAAAGGCTCTGATGGAGAGCCAGGCGGGCTGTGGTGGTTGGGGGCCCCCATGTGCTGTGCTGGGGAGCCCGGTGAGCTGGGCTGGGGAGCCCGGTGAGCTGGGCTGGGGAGTCTGGTGTGCTGGGCTGTGCTGCTGGGGAGCCGTGTGGACATGCTCTGCTGGGGAGCCGTGTGGACAGGCTCTGCTGGGGAGTGATTTGAACAGGCTCTGCTGGAGAGCCAGGCGGGCTATGGTGCTGGGGGGCCCCGTGTGCTGTGCTGGGGAGCTCGTTGAGCTGGGCTGGGGAGCCCGGTGTGCTGGGCTTTGGTGCTGGGCAGCCATGTAGACAGGCTCTGCTGGAGAGCGGTGTGAACAGGCTCTGCTGGAAGGCAAGGCGCGCTGTGTTGCCGGGGGCCCCCGTGTGCTGGGCAGCCCAGTGACCTGGGTTTGGGAGCCCGGTGTGATGGGCTGTGCAGCTGGGGAGCCGTGTGGACAGGCTCTGCTGGCGAGTGGTTTTAACAGGCTCTGCTGGAGAGTCAGGCGGGATGTGGTGCTGGGGGGCCCCGTGTACTGTGCTTGTGTGGCCGGTGTGCTGGGCTGTGGTGTTGGGGAGCCCTGTGAACAGGCTCTGCTGGGGAGCGGTGTGAACAGGCTCTGATGGAGAGCCAGGCGGGCTGTGGTGCTGGGGGCCCCCGTGTGCTGTGCTGGGGAGCCCGGTGAGCTGGGCTGGGAAGCCCGGTGTGCTGGGCTGTGGTGCTGGGGAGCCGTGTAGACATTCTCTCCTGCGGAGCGGTGTGAACAGGCTCTTATGGAGAGCCAGGCGGGCTGTAGTGCTGGGTGCCCCCGTGTGCTGTGCTCGGCGACCCGGTGAGCTGGGCTGGGGAGCCCGGTTTGCTGGGCTCGGGAGCCCGGTGTGCTGGGCTGTGGTGCTTGGGAGCCGTGTGGACAGGCTCTGCTCGGGAGCGGTGTGAACAGGCTCTGATGGAGAGCCAGGCGGGCTGTTGTGCTGGGGGGCCCCGTGTGCCGTGCTGGGGAGCCCGGTGACCTGGGCTGGGGAGCCCGGTGTGCTGGGCTGTGGTGCTTGGGAGCCGTGTGGAGAGGCTCTCCTGGGGAGCGGTGTGAACAGGCTCTGATGGAGAGCCAGGAAGGCTGTGGTGCTGGGGGCCCCCGTGTGCTGTGCTGGTTAGCCCGTTGAGGTGTGCTGGGGAGCCGTGTGGACAGGCTCTGCTGGGGAGCGGTGTGAAAAGGCTCTGATGGAAAGCCAGGCGGGCTGTGGTGCTGGGGGGCCTCGTGCGCTGTGCTCGGGGGCCCGGTCAGCTGGGCTGGGGAGCCCGGTGTACTGGACTGTGGTGCTGGCCAACCGTGTAGACAGGCTCTCTTGGGGGGCCCCGTGTGCTGTGCTGGGGAGCCCGTTGAGCTGGGCTGGGGAGCCAGGTGTGCTGGGCTGTGGTGCTGGGGAGCCGTGTGGACAAGGTCTGCTGGGGAGTGGTTTGAACAGGCTCTGCTGGACAGCCAGGCGGGCTGTTGTGCTGGGGGGCCCCGTGTGCCGTCCTGGGGAGCCCGGTGACCTGGGCTGGGGAGCCTGGTGTGCTGGGCTGTGGTGCTGGGGAGCTGTGTGTACAGGCTCTGCTGGGGAGAGGGTTGAACATGCTCTGATTTACAGCCAGGCGGGCGTTTGTGCTGGGGGCCCCTGTGTGCTGTGCTGGGGAGCCCGGTGAGTTGGGCTGGGGAGCCCGGTGTGCTGGGCTGTGGTGCTTGCGAACCGTGAAGACATGCTCTTCTGGGGAGTGGTGTGAACAGGATCTGATGGAGAGCCAGACGGGCTGTGGTGCTGCGGGCCCCCGTGTGCTGTGCTCGGGATCCCGTTGAGCTGGGCTGGGGAGCCCGGTGTGCTTTGCTGTTGTGCTTGCGAACCGTGTAGACAGGCTCTGCTGGGGAGCGGTGTGAACAGGCTCTGATGGAGAGCCTGGCGGGCTGTGGTGCTGGGGGCCCCCGTGTGCTGTGCTGCGGAGCCCGTTGAGCTGGGATGTGGAGCCCCGTGTGCTGGGCTGTGGTGCTGGAGAGCCGTGTGGACAGGGTCTTCTGGGGAGCCGTGTGGACAGGCTCTGCTGGCGAGTGGTTTGAACAGGCTCTGCTGGGGAGCGGAGTGAACAGGCTCTGATGGAGAGCCAGGCGGGCTGTTGTGCTGGGAAGCCCCGTGTGCTGTGCTGGGGGGCCCCGTGTCCTGTGCTGGGGAGCCCGTTGAGCTGGGCTGTGGTGCTGGGGAGCCGTGTTTACAGGCTCTGCTGGCGAGTGGTTAAAACAGGCTCTGCTGGGGAGTGGTTTGAACAGGCTCTGCTGGGGAGCGGAGTGAACAGGGTCTGATGGAGTGCCAGGCGGGCTGTGGTGCTGGGGTGCCGTGTGGACAGGCTCTGCTGGGGAGTGGTTTGAATAGGCTCTGCTGGAGATCCAGGCAGGCTGTGGTGCTCGGGGCCCCGTGTGCTGTGCTGTGGAGCCCGGTGAGCTGGGCTGGGGAGCCCGGTGTGCTGGGCTTTTGTGCTGGGGAGCCGTGTCGACAGCCTCTGCTGGGGAGTGGTTTGAACAGGCTCTGCTGGAGAGCCAGGCGGGCTGTGGTGCTGGGGGCCCCCGTGTGCTGTGCTGGGGAGTCCGGTGAGCTGGGCTGGGGAGCCCGGTGTGCTGGGCTGTGCTGCTGGGGAGCCCTGTGGACAGGCTCTGCTGGGGAGTTGTGTGAACAGGCTCTGCTGGAGAGCCAGGCAGGCTGTGGTGCTGGGGGCCCCCGTGAGCTGTGCTCAGGAGCCCGGTGAGCTTACCTGTGGAGCCCGGTGTGCTGGGCTGTGCTGCTGGGGAACCGTGTAGAGAGGTTCTGCTGGGGAGCAGTGTGAACAGGCTCTGCAGGAGAGCCAGGCGGGCTGTGGCGCTGGGGGGCCCCGTGTGCTGTCCTGGGAAGCCCGGTGAGGTGGGCTGGGGAGCCCGATGTGATGGGCTGTGCTGCTGGTGAGCCGTGTTGACAGGCTCTGCTGGGGAGCGGTGTGAATAGGCTCTTCTGGAGAGCCAGGCGGGCTGTGGTGCTGGGGGGCCCCTTGTACTGTGATGGGGAGCCCTGTGAACTGGGCTGTGCTGCTGGGGAGCCGTGTGGACAGGCTCTGCTGGGGAGTTGTGTGAACAGGCTCTGCTGGAGTGCCAGGCGGGCTGTGGTGCTGGGGGCCCCCGTGTGCTGTGCTGGGGAGTCCGGCGAGCTGGGCTGGGGAGCCCGGTGTGCTGGGCTGTGCTGCTGGGGAGCCGTGTGGACCGGCTCTGCTTGGGAGTGGTTTGAACAGGCTCTGCTGGACAGCCAGGCGGGATGTTGTGCTGGGGGGCCCCGTGTGCCGTGCTGGGGGGCACCGTGTACTGTGATGGGGAGCCCTGTGAACTGGGCTGTGGTGCTTAGGAGCCGTGTAGACTGGCTCTGCTGCGGAGCGCTGTGAAAAGGCTCTGATTGAGAGCCAGGCGGGCTGTGGTGCTGGGGGCCCCCGTGTGCTGTGCTGGGGGTCCCGGTGAGCTGGGCTGGGGAACCGAGTGTGCTGGGCTGTGGTGCTTGGGAGCGGTTGTGAACAGGCTCTGCTGGAGAGCCAGGCAGGTTGTGGTGCTCGGGGGCCCCGTGTGCTGTGCTTTGGAGCCCGGTGAAATGGGCTGGGGAGTCCGGTGTGCTGGGCTTTTGTGCTGGGGAGCCGTGTAGACAGGCTCTGCTTGGGGAGTTGTGTGAACAGGCTCTGCTGGAGAGCCAGGCTGGCTGTGGTGCTGGGGGGCCCCGTGTGCTGTGCTGGGGAGCCTGGTGAGCTGGGCTGGGGAGCCCGGTGTGCTGGGCTGTGCTGCTGGGGAGCCATGTTTACAAGCTCTGTTGGGGAGCGGTGTGAACAGGTTCTGATTGAGAGCCAGGCGGCCTGTCGTGCTGAGGGCCCTCGTGTGCTGTGCTGGGGAGCCCGGTGAGCTGGGTTGGGAAGCCTGGTGTGCTGGGCTGTGCTGCCGGGGAGCCGTGTGGACAGGCTCTGCTGGGGAGCGGTTTGAACAAGCTCTGATGTAGAGCAAGGAGGGCTGTTGTGCTGGGGGCCCCCGTGTGCTGTGCTGGGGAGCCCGGTGAACTGGGCTGTGTAGCTGAGGAGCCGTGTAGACAGGCTCTGCTGGGGTGCTGGGGAGCGGGGTGAACAGGCTCTGATGGAGAGTCAGGAGGGCTGAGGTGCTGGGGCCACCCGTGTGCTGTGCTGGGGAGCCCGGTGAGCTGGGCTGGGGAGCCCGGTGTGCTGGGCTGTGGTGCTGGGGAGCCTTGTGGACAGGCTCTGCTGGGGAGCGGTCTGAAAAGGCTCTGATGGAGAGCCAGGCGGGCTGTTGTGCTGGGGGCCCCGGTGTGCTGTGCTGGGGAGCCCGGTGAGCTGGGCTGGGGAGCCCGGTGTGCTGGGCTGTGGTGCTGGGGAGCCGTGTAGACAGGCTCTGCTGGGGAGCGGTGTGAACAGGCTCTGATGGAGAGCCAGGCGGGCTTTGGTGCAGGGGGCCCCCGTGTGCTGTACTGCGGAGCACGGTGAGCTGGGCTGCGGAGCCCGGTGGGCTGGGCTATGCTGCTGGGGAGCCGTGTAGAAAGGCTCTGCTGGGGAGTGGTTTCAAAAGACTCTGCTGGAGAGCCAGGCGGGCTGTGGTGCTGGGGGGCCCCGTGTGCCTTGCTGGGGAGCCCGGTGAGATCGGCTGGGGAGCCCGGTGTGCTGGGCTGTGCTGCTGGGGAGCCCTGTGGACAGGCTCTACTGTGGAGCGGTGTTAACAGGCTCTGCTGGAGAGCCATGCGGCCTGTGGTTCTGGGGGCCCCCGTGTCCAGTGCTGGGGAGCCCGGTTAGTTGGGCTGGGGAGCCCGGTGAGCTGGGTTGTGCTGCTGGGGAGCCCTGTGGACAGGCTCTGCTATTGAGCGGTGTTAACAGGCTCTGCTGGAGACACAGGCGGCCTATGGTTCTGGGGGCCCCCGTGTCCAGTGTTGAGGAGACAGGTTAGCTGGGCTGGGGAGCCCAGTGTGCTGGGCTGTCGTGCTGAGGAGCCGTGTGGACAGGCTCTTCTGGGGAGCGGTTTGAACAGGCACTGCTGGAGAGCCAGGCGGGCTGTGGTGCAGGGGGGCCCCGTGTTGTTTGCTGGGGGGCCCCCGTGTGCTGTGCTGGGGAGCCCGGTGTGCTGGGCTGTTCTGCTGGTGAGCCGTGTGGACAGGCTCTGCTGGTGAGCGGAGTGAACAGGCTCTGCTGGGCAGCGGTGTGAACAGTATCTGATGGAGAGCCAGGCGGGCTGTGGTGCTGGGGGGCCCCGTCTGCTGTGCTGGGGAAGCCGGTGTGCTGTTCTGTGTTGCTGGGGAGCCGTGTGGACCGGCTCTGCTTTGGAGCGGTGTGAACAGGCTCTGCTGGAGAGCCAGGCGGGCAATGCTGCGGTGTGCTGGGCTGTGCTGCTCGGGAGCCGTGTAGACAGGCTCTGCTGGGGAGCGGTGTGAACAGGCTCTGATGGAGAGCCTGGCGGGCTGTGGTGCTGGGGGCCCCCGTGTGCTGTGCTGCGGAGCCCGTTGAGCTGGGATGTGGAGCCCGGTGTGCTGGGCTTTTGTGCTGGGGAGCCGTGTGGACAGGCCCTGCTGGGGAGCCGTGTGGACAGGCTCTGCTGGCGAGTGGTTTGAACAGGCTCTGCTGGGGAGCGTAGTGAACAGGCTCTGATGGATTACCAGGCGGGCTGTTGTGCTGGGAGGCCCCGTGTGCTGTGCTGGGGGGGCCCGTGTGCCGTGCTGGGGGGCCCCGTGTGCTCTGCTGGGGAGCCCGGTGTACTGGGCTGTAGTGCTGGGGAGCCGTGTGGACAGGCTCTGCTTGGGGAGTGGTTTGAACAGGCTCTGCTCGAGAGCCAGGCGGGCTGTGGTGCTGTGGGGCCCCGTGTGCTGTGCTGGGGAGAGCAGTGAGCTGTACTGGGGAGCCCGGTGTGCTGGGCTGTGCTGCTGGTGAGCCGAGTGGACAGGCTCTGCTGGAGAGCATGGCGGGCTGTGGTGCGAGGGGCCCCTGTGTGCTGTGCTGTGGAGCCCGCTGAGCTGGGCAGTGCTGCTGGGGAGCCGTGCATTCTGGCTCTTCTGGGGAGCCGTGTGGACAAGCTCTGCTGGGGAGCGGTCTGAAAAGGCTCTGATGGAGAGCCAGGCGGGCTGTCATGCTGAGGACCCCGTGTGCTGTGCTGGGGAGCCCGGTGAGCTGGGCTGCGCAGCCCGGTGTGCTGGGCTGTGCTGCTGCGGAGCCGTGTAGACAAGCTCTGCTGGGGAGCGGTGTGAACAGGCTCTGATGGAGAGCCAGGCGGGCTGTGGTGCAGGGGAGCCCGGTGAGCTAGACTGGGGAGCCCGGTGTGCTGGGCTGTTCTACTGGGGAGCCGTGTGGACAGGATCTGCTGGGGAGCGGTGTGAACAGGCTCTGCTGGAGAGCCAGGCGGGCTGTGGTGCTGGGGGGCCCCGTGTGCTGGGCTGGGGAGCCCTGTGAGATCGGCTTGGGAGCTCGGTGTCCTGGGCTGTGGTGCTGGGGAGCCCTGTGGACAGGTTCTGCTGGGGAGCGTTGTGAACAGGCTCTGCTGGAGAGCCAGGCGGCCTGTGGTTCTGGGGGCCCCCGTGTCCAGTGCTGGGGAGCCCGGTGTGCTGGGCTGTGCTGCTGGGGAGCCCGCTCCCCCAGGCTCTGCTGGGGAGCGGAGTGAACAGGCTCTGATGGAGAGCCAGGCGGGCTGTGGTGCTGGGAAGCCCCGTGTGCTGTGCTGGGGAGCCCGTTGAACTGGGCTGGGGAGCCCGGTGTGCTGGGCTGTGGTGCTGGGGAGCCGTGTGGACAGGGAATGCTGGGGAGTGGTTTGAACAGGCTCTTCTGGGGAGCCATGCGGGCTGTGGTGCTGGGGGGCCACGTTTGCTGTGCTGGGGAGCCCGGTGAGCTGGGTAGCGCAGCCCGGTGTGCTGGGCTGTGCTGCTGGGGAGCCGTGTGGACAGGATCTGCTGGGGAGCGGTGTGAACAGGCTCTGCTGGAGAGCCAGGCGGGCTGTGGTGCTGGGGGGCCCCGTGTGCTGTGCTGGGGAGCCCTGTGAGATCGGCTTGGGAGCCCGGTGTGCTGGGCTGTGGTGCTGGGGAGCCCTGTGGACAGGGTCTGCTGGGGAGCGGTGTGAAAAGGCTCTGCTGGAGAGCCAGGCGGCCTGTGGTTCTGGGGGCCCCCGTGTCCAGTGCTGGGGAGCCCGGTGTGCTGGGCTGTGCTGCTGGGGAGCCGTGTGGACCGGCTCTGCTGGGGGGCCCTGTGTACTGTGCTGGGGATCCCGGTGTGCTGGGCTGTGGTGCTGGGGGGCCCCGCGTGCTGTGCTGCGGAGTCCGGTGAGATCGGCGGGGGAGGCCAGTGTGCTGGGCTGTGCTGCTGGGGAGCCGTGTTTACCGGCTCTGCTTGGGAGTGGTTTGAACAGGCTCTGCCGGAGAGCCAGGCGGGCCGTGTTGCTGGGGGCCCCCGTGTGCTGTGCTGGGGAACCCGGTGTGCTGTTCTGTGCTGCTGGGGAGCTGTGTGAACAGGCTCTGATGGAGAGCAAGGCGGGCTGTGGTGCTGGGGGCCCCCTTTTGCTATGCTGTGGAGCCCGGTGAGATGGGCTGGGGAGCCCGGTGTGCTGGGCTTTGCTGCTGGGGAGCCGTGTGGACAGGCTCTTCTGGGGAGCGGTTTTAACAGGCTCTGCTGGAGAGCAAGGCGTGCTGTTTTGCTAGGGGCCCCCGTGTGCTGTGCTGGGGAGCCCGGTGAGCTGGGCTTGGGAGCCCGGTGTCCTGGGCTGTGGTGCTGGATTGCCCTGTGGACAGGCTCTGCTGTGGAGTGGTTTGAACAGGCTCTGATGGACAGCCAGGCTGGCTGTGGTGCTGGGCGGCCCCGTGTGCTTTGCTGGGGAGCCCGGTGTGCTGGGCTGTGGTGCCGGGGTGCCCGGTGTGCTGGGCTGTGGTGCTTGGGAGCCGTGTGGACAGGCTCTGCTTGGGAGCGGTGTGAACAGGCTCTGATGGAGAGCCAGGCGGGCTGTGGTGCTGGGGGGCCCCGTGTGCTGTGCTGGGGAGCCCGGTGCTCTTGGCTGTGGTGCTGGGGAGCTGTGTGGACAGGCTCTGCTGTTGAGCAAGGCGGGCTGTGGTGCTTGGGGCCCCCGTGTGCTGTGCCGGGGAGCCCGGTGAGCTGGGCTGGGGAGCCCGGTGTGCTGGGCTGTGGTGCATGGGAGCCGTGTAAACAGGCTCTGCTGGAGAGCCAGGCGGGCTGTGGTGCTGGGGGCCCCCGTGTGCTGTTCCGGGGAGCCCGGTGAACTAGGCTGGGGAGCCCAGTGTGCTGGGCTGTGGTGCTGCGGAGCCGATTGGACAGGCTCTGCTGGGGAGCGGTTTGAACAGGCTCTGCTGGAGAGCAAGTCGCGCTGTGTTGCTGGGGGCCCCGGTGTGCTGTGCTGGAGAGCCCGGTGAGCTGGGCTGGGGAACCCGGTGTGCTGGGCTGTGGTGATAGATTGCCGTGTGGACAGGCTCTGCTGGGGAGTGGTTTGAACAGGCTCTGATGGAGAGCCAGGCGGGCTGTGGTGCTGGGGGGCCCCGTGTGCTGTGCTGGGGAGCCCGGTGAGCTTGGCTGGGGAGCCCGGTGAGCTGGGCTGTGGTGCTGGCCAACCGTGTAGACAGGCTCTGCTGGGGGGCGCCGTGTGCTGTTCTGGGGAGCCCGGTGAGCTGGGCTGGGGAGCCCGGTGTGCTGGGCTGTGGTGCTGGCGAACCGTGTAGACAGGCTCTGCTGCGGAGTTGTGTGAACAGGCTCTGATGGAGAGAAAGGCGGGCTGTGGTGCTGGGGGCCCCCATGTGCTGTGCTGGGGGGCCCGGTGAGCTTGGCTGGGGAGCCCGGTGTGCTGTGCTGTGGTGCTGGCCAACCGTGCAGACAGGCTCTGCTGTGAGGTGCCGTGTGCTATGCTGGGGAGCCCGGTGAGCTGGGCTGGGGAGCCCGGTGTGCTGGGCTGTGCTGCTGGGGAGCCGTGTGGACAGGCTCTGCTGGGGAGTGGTTTGAACAGGCTCTGCTGGGGAGCGGTGTGAACAGGCCATGATGGAGAGCCAGGCGGGCTGTGGTGCTGGGGAGCCCGGTGAGCTGAGCAGAGGACCCCGGTGTGCTGGGCTGTGCTGCTGGGCAGCCGTGTGACCAGGCTCTGATGGAGAGCCAGGCGGGCTGTGGTGCTGGGGGTCCCCGTTTGCTGTGCTGGGGTGCCCGGTGAGCTGGGCTGGGGAGCCCGGTGTGCTGTGCTTTTGTGCTGGGGAGCCGTGTAGACAGGCTCTGCTGTGGAGGGGTGTGAACAGGCTTTGTTGGAGAGCCAGGCAGGCTATGGTGCTGGGGGCGCCAGTGTGCTGTGCTGGGGAGCCCTGTGAGCTGGGCTGGGGAGCCCAGTGTGCTGGGCTGTGGTGCTTGGGAGCCGTGTGGACTCGCTCTGCTTGGGAGTGGTTTGAACAGGCTCTGGTGGAGAGCCAGGCTGGCTGTGGTGATGGGGGGGACCGTGTGCTGTCTGGGGGAGCCCGTTGAGTTGGGCTGGGGACCCCAGTGTACTGGGCTGTGGTGCTGGGGAGCCGTGTGGACACGCTCTCTTGGGGAGCAGTGTGAACAGGCTCTGCTGGAGAGCCAGGCGGGCTGTGGTGCTCGGGAGCCGTGTGGACAGGCTCTGCTGGGGAGTGGTTTGAACAGGCTCTGCTGGAGAGCCAGGCCGGCTGTGGTGCTGGGGGGCCCCGTGTGCTGTGCTGGGGAGCCCGGTGAGCTGGGCTGGGAAGCCCGGTGTGCTGGGCTTTTGTGCTGGGGAGCCGCGTAGAAAGGCTCTGCTGCGGAGGCGTGTGAACAGGCCCTGATGGAGAGCCAGGCGGGCTGTGGTGCTGGGGGCCCCCGTGAGCTGTGCTCAGGAGCCCGGTGAGCTGGGCTGGGGAGCCCGGTGTGCTGGGCTGTAGTGCTGGGGGGCCCCGTGTGCTGTGCTGCGGAGCCCGGTAAGATCGGCGGGGGAGGCCAGTGTGCTGGGCTGTGGTGCTGGGGAGCCGTGTAGACAGGCTCTGCTGGGGAGCGGTGTGAACAGGCTCTGCTGCGGAGCGGTGTGAACAGGCTCTTATGGAGAGCCAGGCGGGCTGTAGTGCTGGGGGCCCCCGTGTGCTGTGCTGGGCGGCCCTGTGAGCTGGGCTCGGGAGCCTGGTGTGCTGGGCTGGGGAGCCCGGTGTGCTGGGCTTTGGTGCTTGGGAGCCGTGTTGAAAGGCTCTGCTGGGGAGCGGTGTGAACAGGCTCTGTTGGAGAGCCAGGCGGGCTGTGGTGCTGGGGGGCCCCGTCTCCTGTGCTGGGGAGCCCGATGTGCTGGGCTGGGGAGCCCGGTGTGCTGGGCTGTGCTGCTGGGTTGCCGTGTGTACAGGCTCTGCTTTGGAGTGGTTTGAACAGGCTCTGATTGAGAGCCAGGCGGGCTGTGGTGCTGGGGGGCCCCGTGTGCTGTGCTGGGGAGCCCGCCTGGGTCTGATGGAGAGCCAGGCGGGCTGTGGTGCTGGGGGGCCCCGTGTGCTTTGCTGGGGAGCCCGGTGTGCTGGGCTGGGGAGCCCCGTGTGCTGGGCTGTGGTGCTGGGGAGCCCGGTGTGCTGGGTTTTGGTGATGGGGAGCCGTGTAGACAGACTCTGGTGGGGAGCGGTGTGAACTGGCTCTGATGGAGAGCCAGGCGGGCTGTGGTGCAGGGGGCCCCCGTGTGCTGCGCTGGGGAGCCCGGTGAGCTGGGCCGGGGAGCCCGGTGTGCTGGGCTGTGCTGCTGGGGAGCTGTGTAGACAGGCTCTGCTGGGGAGCGGTGTGAACTGGCTCTTCTGGGGAGAGGTTTCAACAGGCTCTGATGGAGAGCCAGGTGAGCTGTGGTGCTGGGGGGCGCCGTGTGCTGTGCTGGGGAGTCCGGTGTGCTGGGCTGTGGTGCTGGGGAGCCGTGTGGACATGCTCTGCTTCGGAGCGGTGTGAACAGGCTCTGATGGAGAGCCAGGCGGGCTGTGGTGCTGGGGAGCCCCGTGTGCTGTGCCGGGGAGCCCGGTGAGCTGGGCTGGGGAGCCCGGTGTGCTGGGCTGTGGTGCTGGGGAGCCGTGTGGACAGGCTCTCCAGGGATGCGGTGTGAAAAGGCTCTGATGGAAAGCCAGGCGGGCTGTGGTGCTGGGGGGCCTCGTGCGCTGTGCTCGGGGGCCCGGTCAGCTGGGCTGGGGAGCCCGGTGTACTGGACTGTGGTGCTGGCCAACCGTGTAGACAGGCTCTCCTGGGGGGCCCCGTGTGCTGTGCTGGGGAGCCCGTTTAGCTGGGCTGGGGAGCCAGGTGTGCTGGGCTGTGGTGCTGGGGAGCCGTGTGGACAAGGTCTGCTGGGGAGTGGTTTGATCAGGCTCTGTTGGACAGCCAGGCGGGCTGTTGTGCTGGGGGGCCCCGTGTGCTGTGCTTGGGAGCCCGGTGACCTGGGCTGGGGAGCCCGGTGTGCTGGGCTGTGGTGCTTGGGAGCCGTGTGGAGAGGCTCTCCTGGGGAGTGGTTTGAACAGGCTCTGATGGAGAGCCAGGCGGGCTGTGGTGCTGGGGGGCCCCGTGTGCTGTGCTGGGGAGCCCGCCTGGGTCTGATGGAGAGCCAGGCGGGCTGTGGTGCTAGGGGGCCCCGTGTGCTGTGCTGGGGAGCCCGGTGTGCTGGGCTGGGGAGCCCCGTGTGCTGGGCGATGGTGCTGGGGAGCCCGGTGTGCTGGGTTTTGGTGATGGGGAGCCGTGTAGACAGACTCTGGTGGGGAGCGGTGTGAACTGGCTCTGATGGAGAGCCAGGCGGGCTGTGGTGCAGGGGGCCCCCGTGTGCTGTGCTGGGGAGCCCGGTGAGCTGGGCCGGGGAGCCCGGTGTGCTGGGCTGTGCTGCTGGGGAGCTGGGTAGACAGGCTCTGCTGGGGCGCGGTGTGAACTGGCTCTGCTGGGTAGAGGTTTCAACAGGCTCTGATGGAGAGCCAGGTGAGCTGTGGTGCTGGGGGGCGCCGTGTGCTGTGTTGGGGAGCCCGGTGTGCTGGGCTGTGGTGCTGGGGAGCCGTGTGTACATGCTCTGCTTCGGAGCGGTGTGAACAGGCTCTGATGGAGAGCCAGGCGGGCTGTGGTGCTGGGGGGCCCCGTGTGCTGTGCCGGGGAGCCCGGTGAGCTGGGCTGGGGAGCCCGGTGTGCTGGGCTGTGGTGCTGGGGAGCCGTGTGGACAGGCTCTCCAGGGATGCGGTGTGAAAAGGCTCTGATGGAGAGCCAGGCGGGCTGTGGTGCTGGGGGGCCCCGTGCGCTGTGCTGGGGGGCCCGGTCAGCTGGGCTGGGGAGCCCGGTGTACTGGACTGTGGTGCTGGCCAACCGTGTAGACAGGCTCTCTTGGGGGGCCCCGTGTGCTGTGCTGGGGAGCCCGTTGAGCTGGGCTGGGGAGCCAGGTGTGCTGGGCTGTGGTGCTGGGGAGCCGTGTGGACAAGGTCTGCTGGGGAGTGGTTTGAACAGGCTCTGCTGGACAGCCAGGCGGGCTGTTGTGCTGGGGGGCCCCGTGTGCCGTGCTGGGGAGCCCGGTGACCTGGGCTGGGGAGCCCGGTGTGCTGGGCTGTGGTGCTTGGGAGCCGTGTGGAGAGGCTCTCCTGGGGAGCGGTGTGAACAGGCTCTGATGGAGAGCCAGGAAGGCTGTGGTGCTGGGGGCCCCCGTGTGCTGTGCTGGTTAGCCCGTTGAGGTGTGCTGGGGAGCCGTGTGGACAGGCTCTGCTGGGGAGCGGTGTGAAAAGGCTCTGATGGAAAGCCAGGCGGGCTGTGGTGCTGGGGGCCCCCGTGTGCTGTGCTGGGGGGCATGGTGAGCTGGGCTGCAGTTCCCGGTGTGCTGGGCTGTGGTGCTGGGGAGCTGTGCAGACAGGCTCTGCTGGGGAGCGGTGTGAACAGGCTCTGCAGTGGAGCGGTGTGAGCTGGCTCTGATGGAGAGCCAGGAGGGCTGTGGTTCTGGGGGCCCCCGTGTGCTTTGGTCAGGAGCCCGGTGAGCTTGGATGGGGAGCCCGGTGTGCTGGGCTGTGGTGCTGGGGAGCCTTGTGGACAGGCTCTGCTGCGCAGCGGTGTGAACAGGCTCTGATGGAGAGCCGTCTGAACAGGCTCTGCTGGACAGCCAGGCGGGCTGTGGTGCTGTGGGTCCCTGTGTGCAGTGCTGGGGAGCTCGTTGAGCTGGGCTGGGGAGCCCGGTGTGCTGGGCTGTGGTGCTGGGGGGCCCCGTGTGCTGTGCTGCGGAGCCCGGTGAGATCGGCTATGGAGCCCTCTGTGCTGGGCTGTGCTGCTGGGGAGCCGTGTGGAATGGCTCTGCTGGGGAGCGGTGTGAAGAGGCTCTGCTGTAGAGCCAGGCGGGCTGTGGTGCTGGGGGACCTCGTGTGCTGTGCTGGGGAACCCGGTGAGCTTGGCTGGGTAGCCCGGTGTCCTAGGGTGTGCTGCTGGGGAGCCGTGTGGAAAGGCTCTGCAGAGGAGCGGTGTGAACAGGCTCTGATGGAAAGCCATGCAGGCTGTGGTGTTGGGGGCCCCCGTGTGCTGTGCTGGGGAGCCCGGTGAGCTGGGCTGGGGAGCCCGGTGTTCTGGGCTGTGCTGCTGGGGAGGGTTGTGGACAGGCTGTGCTGGGGAGTGGTTTGAACAGGCTCTTCTGGAGAGCAACGCGGGCTGTGGTGCTGGGGGCCCCCGTGTGCTGTGCTGGGGGCCCCCGTGTGCTGTGCTGGGGGACCCCATGTGCTGTGCTGGGGGCCCCCGTGTGCTGTGCTTGGGAGCCCGGTGTGCTGGGCTGTGCTGCTGGGGAGCCGTGTGGACAGGCTCTGCTGCAGAGCCTAGCGGGCTGTGGTGCAGGGGGGCCCCGTGTGGTTTGCTGGAGGCCCCCGTGTGCTGTGCTGGGGGCCCCCGTGTACTGGGCTGTGGAGGCCAGTTCGCTGGGCTGTGCTGCTGGGGAGCCGTGTTGACCGGCTCTGCTTGGGAGTGGTTTGAACAGGCTCTGCTGGAGAGCCAGGCGGGCCGTGGTGCTGGGGGCCCCCGTGTGCTGTTCTGGGGAACCCAGTGTGCTGTTCTGTGCTGTTGGGGAGCCGTGTGGACCGGGTCTGCTGGGGAGCGGTGTGAACAGGCTCTGCTGGAGAGCCAGGCGGGCTGTGCTGCGGTGTGCTGGGCTGTGCTGCTGGGGAGCCGTGTAGACAGGCTCTGCTGGGGAGCGGTGTGAACAGGCTCTGATGGAGAGCCAGGCGGGCTGTGGTGCTGGGGGCCCCCGTGTGCTCTGCAACGGAGCCCGCTGAGCAGGGCTGGGGAGCCCGGTGTGCTGGGCTGTGGTGCTGGGGAGCCGTGTGGACATGCTCTGCTTCCGAGCGGTGTGAACAGGCTCTGATGGAGAGCCAGGCGGGCTGTGGTGCTGGGGGGCCCCGTGCGCTGTGCCGGGGAGCCCGGTGAGCTGGGCTGGGGAGCCCGGTGTGCTGGGCTGTGGTGCTGGGGAGCCGTGTGGACAGGCTCTCCAGGGATGCGGTGTGAAAAGGCTCTGATGGAGAGCCAGGCTGGCTGTGGTGCTGGGGGGCCCCGTGCGCTGTGCTGGGGGGCCCGGTCAGCTGGGCTGGGGAGCCCGGTGTACTGGACTGTGGTGCTGGCCAACCGTGTAGACAGGCTCTCCTGGGGGGCCCCGTGTGCTGTGCTGGGGAGCCCGTTGAGCTGGGCTGGGGAGCCAGGTGTGCTGGGCTGTGGTGCTGGGGAGCCGTGTGGACAAGGTCTGCTGGGGAGTGGTTTGAACAGGCTCTGCTGGACAGCCAGGCGGGCTGTTGTGCTGGGGGGCCCCGTGTGCCGTCCTGGGGAGCCCGGTGACCTGGGCTGGGGAGCCTGGTGTGCTGGGCTGTGGTGCTGGGGAGCTGTGTGTACAGGCTCTGCTGGGGAGAGGGTTGAACATGCTCTGATTTACAGCCAGGCGGGCGTTTGTGCTGGGGGCCCCTGTGTGCTGTGCTGGGGAGCCCGGTGAGTTGGGCTGGGGAGCCCGGTGTGCTGGGCTGTGGTGCTTGCGAACCGTGAAGACATGCTCTTCTGGGGAGTGGTGTGAACAGGATCTGATGGAGAGCCAGACGGGCTGTGGTGCTGCGGGCCCCCGTGTGCTGTGCTCGGGATCCCGTTGAGCTGGGCTGGGGAGCCCGGTGTGCTTTGCTGTTGTGCTTGCGAACCGTGTAGACAGGCTCTGCTGGGGAGCGGTGTGAACAGGCTCTGATGGAGAGCCAGGCTGCGCTGACCAACTAGCTGGGGTTTTCACCACCATCTTCAACCAGTCCCTCTCCCAGTGCTCCATCCCACCCTGCTTAAAGTCCTCCACCATCATCCCTCTGCCAAAAAAGAACATTATCAACAGTCTCAACGACTACCGGCCAGTGGCACTCAACCCCATCATCATGAAGTGCTTTGAGAAACTGGTACAGAGTCACATTACTTCATGCCTGCCACCCACACTCGACCCCCACCAGTTTGCCTACAGAGCCAACCGGTCTACGCAGGACGCCATCGCCACCGCTCTGCACACCACGCTGACACACGTGGAACAGCGAGGGAGCTATGCGAGGCTGCTCTTCCTGGACTTCAGTTCGGCTTTCAATACCATCATTCCAAGCAGACTGGTGAGCAAGCTGGTGGACCTGGGTCTCTCCCACAACATCTGCAACTGGATTATGGACTTCCTGACAGACCGCTCCCAGAGGGTGAGAGTAGGACCCCACCTGTCCTCAGCACTGAGCACCAGCACTGGTTCTCCACAGGGCTGTGTGCTAAGCCCCTACTCTACACCCTCTACACCCACGACTGCACCCCCACCCACCCGAGCAACACCATCATCAAGTTTGCGGATGATACCACGGTGGTGGGGCTCATCTCAGGAGGAGATGAGACTGCCTACAGGGTGGAGGTGGATCGGCTGTCAGCCTGGTGCACCACCAATAACCTCATCCTGAACACCTCCAAGTCTAAAGAACTGATCATAGACTTCAGGAGGTGTAAACCGGACATTCAACCCATCAGCATAAATGGGGACAGGGTGGAGATGGTGCCAGACTTCAGGTTCCTGGGCACCTACATCAGCAAGGACCTGACCTGGACTTCAAACTCTGCAGCGATACTGAAGAAGGCACAACAGAGACTCCACTTCCTGAGGATTCTCAGAAAGAACAACTTAAAAAATGAGCTCCTGTTGTCCTTCTACCGCTGCTCGGTGGAGTCGGTGCTGAGCTGTGGGATCTCATTATGGTTCTCCAGTTGCACGATGGCAGAGAGGAAGCAGCTCCAGAGGGTCATAAATGCGGCCCAGAGACTGACTGGCTGCCCTCTGCCATCTCTGGAGGAGATATACAACACCCGCTGCCTCAGGAGAGCCCGCAGCATCATCAGGGACTCCTCACACCCTGGTCACCACCTGTTTGAACTTCTACCCTCAGCGAGACGTTTCAGGGCAATAAAGTCAAAAACCAACAGACTAAAAAACAGCTTCTACCCAAGAGCTGTTGCTGCCCTGAACGCCGCACATTGACTCAACTCTGTACAGCTGCTGCAGTCACAAAAACCTGTTTCCACATTTCCAAGTGCAATACTGTCTGTGCAATATCCCGATTATATATGTATGTGTAGATGTATGTGTGTGGGTGTATGCATATATATACATATATATACATATATATATATGTATATATATATATATATATATTTATTAATAATCCAGAGTTCTATTTTTTTTTTCTTTCAATTTTTTGCTTTTCTGTCTTGTAAATACTTTTTAATAATGTACAGTCCCTTACTATTTTTTAATGTTTTTAATATTTATGTCTGTTTGCACTGTTCTGTACGAGAGGTGCAACTGTTTAAATTTCGTTGTTCTTCTGATGGGACAATGACAATAAAAGAATTCTGATTCTGATTCTGGTGCTGGGGGGCCCCGTGTGCTGTGCTGGGGAGCCTGGTGAGCTGGGCTGGAGAGCCCGTTGTGCTGGGCTGTGGTACTGGGGAGCCGTGTGGACAGGCTCTGCTGGGCAGTGGTTTGAAAAGGCTCTGCTGGAAAGCCAGGCGGGCTGTTGTGCTGGGGGGCCCGTGTGCCGTGCTGGGGGCCCCCGTGTGCTGGGCTGGGGACCCCGGTGAGCTGGGCTGGGGAACCCCGTGTGCTGGGCTGTTGTGCTGGGGAGCCGTGTAGACAGGCTCTGCTGCGGAGCGGTGTGAACAGGCTCTGATGGAGAGCCAGGCGGGCTGTGGTGCTGGGGGCCCCCGTGTGCTGTGCTGGGGGGCCCGGTGAGCTGGGCTGGGGATCCCGGTGTGCTGTGCTGTGGTGCTGGGGAGTCTTGTAGACAGGCTTTGCTTGGGAGTGGTGTGAACAGACTCTGTTGGAGAGCAAGGCGGGCTGTGGTGCTGGGGGGCCCCGTGTGCTGTGCTGGGGAGCCCGTTGAGCTGGGCTTCGGAGCCCGTTGTTTTGGGCTGTGGTGCTGGGGAGCCATGTGGACAGGCTCTGCTGGGGAGAGGGTTGAACAGGCTCTGATGGAGAGCCAGGCGGGCTGTGGTTCAGGGGAGCCCGGTGAGCTGTGCTGGGGGCCCCCGTGTGTTGTGCTGGGGAGCCCGTTGAGCTGGGCTGGCTAGCCCGGTGTGCTGGGTTGTGGTGCTTGGGAGCCGTGTGGACAATCTCAGCTGGGGAGTGGTTTGAACAGGCTCTGATGGAGTGCCAGGCGGGCTGTGGCGCTGGGGGCCCCCGTGTGCTGTGCTGGGGGGCCCGGTGAGCTGTGCTGGGGAGCCCGGTGTGCTGGGCTGTGGTGCTTGGGAACCGTGTAGACAGGTTCTGCTGGGGAGCGGTGTGAACAGGCTCTGATGGAGAGCCAGGCTGGCTGTGGTGCTGGGGGGCCCCGTGTGCTGTGCTGGGGAGCCCGGTGTGCTGGGCTGTGGTGCTGGGGAGCCGTGCGGACAGGCTCTGCTGGGGAGCCGTGTGGAAAGGCTCTGCTGGGGAGCGGTGTGAAAAGGCTCTGATGGAGAGTCAGGCGGGCTGTGGTGCTGGGGGGCCCCGTGTGCTGTGCTGGGGAGCCCCGTCTGCTGTGCTGGGGAGCCCGGTGTGCTGGGCTGGGGAGCCCCGTGTGCTGGGCTGTGGTGCTGGGGAGCCCGGTGTGCTGGGCTCTGGTGATCGGGAGCCGTGTAGACAGACTCTGCTGCGGAGCGGTTTGAACAGGCTCTGATGGAGAGCCAGGCGGGCTGTGCTGCGGTGTGCGGGGCTGCTGGGGAGCCGTGTTGACAGGCTCTTCTGGGGAGCTTTGTGAACAGGCTCTGATGGAGAGCCAGGCGGGCTGTGGTGCTGGGGGCCCACGTGTGCTGTGCTGGGGAGCCCGGTGAGCTGGGCTGGGCAGCCCGGTGTGCTGGGCTGTGCATCTGGGGAGCCGTGTGGACAGGATCTGCTGGGGAGCGGTTTCAACAGGCTCTGTTGGAGAGCAAGGCGCGCTGTGTTGCTGGGGGCCCCCGTGTGCTGTGCTGGGGAGCCCGGTGAGCTGGGCTGGGGAGCCCGGTGTGCTGGCCTGTGCTGCTTGGGAGCCGTGTGGACAGGCTCTGCTGGGGAGTGGTGTGAACAGGCTCTCTTGGGGACTGGTTTGAACAGGCTCGGCATGGGAGTCAGGCGGGCTGTTGTGCTGGGGGGCCCCGTGTGCTGTGCTGTGGAGCCCGGTGAGCTGGGCTATGGAGCCCGGTGTGCTGGGCCGTGGTGCTGGGGAGCCGTGTAGAAAGGCTCTGCTGGGGAGTGGAGTGAACAGGCTCTGCTGGGGAGCGGTGTGAACAGTCTCTGATCGAGAGCCAGGCGGGCTGTGGTGCTGGGGGCCCCCGTGTGCTGTGCTGGGGAGCCCGGTTAGCTGGGCTGGCGAGCCCGGTGTGCAGGGCTGTGCTGCTGGGGAGACGAATGGACAGTCCCTGCTGGGGATAGGTTTGAACAGGCTCTGATGGAGAGCCAGGCGGGCTGTGGTATTGGGGGCCCCCGTGTGCTCTACTGGTGAGCCCGGTGAGCTGGGCTGGGGAGCCCGGTGTTCTGGGCTGTGCTGCTGGTTAGGCATGTGGACAGGCTGTGGTGGGGAGTGATATGAACAGGCTCTGCTGGAGAGCAACGTGGGCAGTGGTGCTGGGGGCCCCCGTGTGCTGTGCTGGGGGCCCCCGTGTGCTGTGCTGGGGAGCCCGATGTGCTGGGCTGTGCTGCTGGGGAGCCGTGTAAAGAGGCTCTGCTGGAGAGCCAGGCGGGCTGTGGTGCTGGGGGCCCCCGTGTGCAGTGCTGGGGATCCCGGTGTGCTGGGCTGTGCTGGTGGGGAGCCGTGTGGAAAGGCTCTGCTGGGGAGCCATTCGGGCTGTGGTTCTGGGGGGCCCCGTGTGCTGTGCTGGGGAGCCCGGTGAGCTGGGGAGCCCGGTGTGCTGGGCTTTGGTGCTGGGGAGCCGTTTGGACAGGCTCGGCTGGGGAATGGTTTGAACAGGCTCTTCTGGAGAGGCAGGCGGGCTGTGGTGCTGGGGAGCCGTTTGGACAGTATCTGCTGGGGACAGGTTTGAACAGGCTCTGATGGAGAGCCAGGCGGGCTCTGGTGCTGGGGAGCCCGGTGAGCTGGGCAGAGGAGCCCGGTGTGCTGGGCTGTGCTGCTGGCGAGCCGTGTAGACAGGCTCTGCTGGGGAGCAGTGCGAACAGGCTCTGCTGGAGAGCCAGCTGGGCTGTGGTGCTGTGGGGCCCTGTGTGCTGTGCTGTGGAGCCCGGTGAGCTGGGCTGGGGAGCCCGGTTTGCTGGGCTGTGGTGCTGGGGAGCCGTGTAGACAGGCTCTGCTGCGGAGCGGTGTGAACAGGCTCTTATGGAGAGCCAGGCGGGCTGTAGTGCTGAGGGCCCCCGTGTGCTGTGCTGGGCGGCCCGGTGAGCTGGGCTGGGGATCCCGGTGTGCTGGGCTGTGGTGCTGGGGAGCCGTGTAGACAGGCTCTTCTGGGGAGCGGAGTGAACAGGCTCTGCTGAGGAGCGGTGTGAAGAGGCTCTGATGGAGAGCAAGCGGGCTGTGGTGCTGGGAAGATCCGTGTGCTGTGCTGGGGGGCCCCGTGCGCTGTGCTGGGGAGCCCAGTGTGCTGGGCTGTGGTGCTGGGGAGCCGTGTGGACAGGCTCGGCTTGGGAGCGGAATGAACAGGCTCTGATGGAGAGCCAGACGGGCTGTGGTGATGGGAAGACCCGTGTGCTGTGCTGGGGAGCCAGTTGAGCTGGGCTGGGAAGCCCCGTGTGCTGTGCTGGGGGCCCCCGTGTGCTGTGCTGGGGAGCCCGGTGTGCTGGGCTGTGGTGCTGGGGAGCCGTGTAGACAGGCTCTGCTGGGGAGCCATTCGGGCTGTGGTGCTGGGGGCCCCCGTGTGCTCTGCTGGGGAGCCCGGTGTGCTGGGCTGTGGTGCTGGGGAGCCGCGTAGACAGGCTCTGCTCGGGAGCCATTCGGGCTGAGGTGCTGGGGGGCCCCGTGTGCTGTGCTGGGGAGCCCGGTGAGCTGGGGAGCCCGGTGTGCTGGGCTTTGGTGCTGGGGAGCCGTGTAGACAGGCTCTCCTGCGGAGCGGTGTGAACAGGCTCTGATGGAGAGCCAGGCGGGCTGTGGTGCTGGGAGGCCCCGTGTGCTGTGCTGGGGAGCCCGTTGAGCTGGGCTTCGGAGCCCGGTGTGTTGGGCTGTGGTGCTGGGGAGCCGTGTGGACAGGCTCTGCTGGGGAGTGGTTTGAACAGACTCGGCTGGAGAGCCAGGCAGGCTGTGGTGCTGGGGGGCCCCGTGTGTTGTGCTGGGGAGCCCGGTGTGCTGGGCTGTGGTGCTGGTGAGCCGTGTGGACAGGCTGTGCTGTGGAGCGGTGTGAACAGGCTCTGATGGAGAGCCAGGCGGGCTGTGGTGCTGGGAGGCCACGGTGTGCTGTGCTGGGGAGCCCGGTGAGCTGGGCTGGGGAGCCCGGTGTTCTAGGCTGTTCTGCTGCTGAGGCTTGTCGACAGGCTGTGCTGGGGAGTGGTTTGAACATGCTCTACTGGAGAGCAACGCGGGCTGTGGTGCTGGGGGGCCCCGTGTGCTGTGCTGGGGAGCCCGGTGTGCTGGGCTGTGGTCCTGGGGAGCCGTGCGGACAGCCTCTGCTGGGGAGCCGTGTGGACAGGCTCTACTGGGGAGCGGTGTGAAAAGGCTCTGATGGAGAGCCAGGCGGGCTGTGGTTCTGGGCGGCCCCATGTGCTGTGCTGGGGAGCCCGGTGAGCTTGGCTGGGGAGTCCGGTGTTCTGGGCTGTGGTGTTGGGGAGCCGTGTAGACAGGCTCTGCTCGGAGTGGTGTAAACAGGTTCTGATGGAGAGCCAGGCGGGCTGTGGTGCTGGGGGCCCCCATGTGCTGTGATGGGGATCTCGTTGAGCTGGGCTGGGGAGCCCGGTGTGCTGGGCTGTGGTGCTGGAGAGCCGTGTGGACCGGCTCTTCTCGGGAGTGGTTATAACAGGTTCTGCTGGAGAGCCAGGCGGGCTGTGGTGTTTGGGGGCCCAGTGTGCTGTGCTGGGGAGCCCGGTGAGCTGGGCTGTGGTGCTGGGGAGCCGTGCGGACAGGCTCTGCTGGGGAGTGGTTTGAACAGGCTCTGATGGAGAGCCATGCGGGCTGTGGTGCTGGGAAGACCCGTGTGCTGTGCTGGGGATCAGGTTGAGCTGGGCTGGGGAGCCCGGTGTGGTGGGCTGTTGTGCTGGGGAGCCGTGTGGACAGGCTCTGCTGGGGAGAGGGTTGAACATGCTCTGATGGAGAGCCAGGCGGGCTGTGGTGCTTGGGGGCCCCGTGTGCTGTGCTGGGGAGCCCGTTGAGCTGGGCTGGGGAGCCCGGTGTGATGGGCTGTGGTGCTGGGGAGCCGTGTGGACAGGCTCTGCTGGGGAGTGGTTTGAACAGGCTCTGCTCGAGAGCCAGGCGGGCTGTGGTGATGGGGGGCCCCTTGTGCAGTGCTGGAGAGACCGGTGATCTGGGCTGTGGTGCTGGGGAGCCGTGTGGACAGGCTCTGCTGCGGTGCGCTGTGACCAGGCTCTGATGGAGAGCCAGGCGGGCTATGGTGCTGGGGGGGCCCGTGTGCTGTGCTGGGGAGCCCGGTGAGCTGGGCTGGGGAGCCCGGTGTGCTGGGCTGTTGTGCTGGGGAGCCGTGTAGACAGGCTCTGCTGTGGAGGCGTGTGAAAAGGCTTTGTTGGAGAGCCAGGCGGGCAATGGAGCTGGGGGGCCCCGTGTGCTGTGCTGGTTTGCCCTGTGAGCTGGGCTGGGGAGCCCAGTGTGCTGGGCTGTGGTGCTTGGGAGCCGTGTGGACTCGCTCTGCTGGGGAGTGGTTTGAACAGGCTTTGATGGAGAGCCAGGCGGACTGTGCTGCGGTGTGCTGGGCTGTGCTGCTGGGGAGCCGTGTTGACAGGCTCTGCTGGGGAGCGGTGTGAACAGGCTCTGATGGAGAGCCAGGCGGGCTCTGGTTCTGGGGGGCCCCGTGTGCTTTGCTGGGAAGCCCGTTGAGGTGGGCTGCGGAGCCCGGTGTGCTGGGCTGTGGTGCTGGGGAGCTGTGTGTACAGGCTCTGCTGGGGAGAGGGTTGAACATGCTCTGATTTAGAGCCAGGCGGGCTTTGGTGCTGGGGGCCCCCGTGTGCTGTGCTGGAGGCCCCCGTGTGCTGTGATGGGGAGCCCGGTGTGCTGGGCTGTGCTGCTGGGGAGCCGTGGTGACAGGCTCTGCTGGGGAGAGGTGTGAAGAGGCTCTGCTGGAGAGCCAGGCGGGCTGTGGTGCTGGGGGGCCGTGTAGACAGGCTCTTATGCGGAGCGGTGTGAACAGGCTCTTATGGAGAGCCAGGCGGGCTGTAGTGCTGGGGGCCCCCGTGTGCTGTGCTGGGCGGCCCGGTGAGCTGGGCTGGGGCAGCCCGGCGTGCTGGGCTGGGGAGCCCGGTGTGCTGGGCTGTGGTGCTTGGGAGCCGTGTGGACAGGCTCTGCTGGGGAGCGGTGTGAACAGGCTCTGATGGAGAGCCAGGCGGGCTGTGGTGCTGGGGGGCCCCGTGTGCTGTGCTGGGGAGCCCGTTGAGCTGGGCTGGGGAGTCCGGTGTGCTGGGCTGTGGTGCTGGGGAGCCGTGTAGACAGGCTCTGCTGGGGAGCCATTCGGGCTGTGGTGCTGGGGGGCCCCGTCTGCTGTGCTGGGGAGCCCGGTGTGCTGGGCTGGGGAGCCCCGTGTGCTGGGCTGTGGTGCTGGGGAGCCCGATGTGCTGGGCTTTGGTGATGGGGAGCCGTGTAGACAGGCTCTGCTGCGGAGCGGTGTGAACAGGCTCTGATGGAGAGCCAGGCGGGCTGTGGTGCTGGAGGGCCCCGTGTGCTGTGCTGGGGAGCCCGTTGATTTGGGCTGGGGAGATCGGTGTGCTGGGCTGTGCTGCTGGGGAGCCGTGTGGACAGGCTCTGCAGGCGAGTGGTTTGAACAGGCTCTGCTGGAGAGTCAGGCGGGCTGTGGTGCTGGGGGGCCCCGTGTGCTGTCCTGGGGAGCCCGGTGTGCTGGGCTGTGGTGCTGGGGGGTCCCGTGTGCTGTGCTGCGGAGCCCGGTGAGATCGGCTGTGGAGCCTGTTGTGCTGGGCTGTGCTGCTGGCGAGCCGTGTGGACAGGCTCTGCTGGGGAGCGGTGTGAAGAGGCTCTGCTGGAAAGCCATGTGGGCTGAGGTGCTGGGGGGCCCCGTGTGCTGTGCTGGGGAGCCCGGTGAACTGGGCTTGGGAGGCCAGTGTGCTGGGCTGTGCAGCTGGGGAGCCGTGTGGACTGGCTCTGCTTGGGAGTAGTTTGAACAGGCTCTGCTGGAGAGCCAGGCGGGCCCTGGTGCTGGGGGCCCCCGTGTGCTGTGCTGGGGAACCCGGTGTGCTGTTCTGTGCTGCTGGGGAGCCGTGTGGACCGGGTCTGCTGGGGAGCGGTGTGAACAGGCTCTGCTGGAGAGCCAGGCGGGCTGTGCTGCGGTGTGCTGGGCTGTGGTGCTGGGGAGCCGGGTGGACAGGCTCTGCTGCGGAGCGCTGTGAACAGGCTCTGAAGGAGAGCCAGGCGGGCTGTGGTGCTGTGGGCCCGCGTGTGCTGTGCTGGGGAGCCCGTTGAGCTGGGCTGGGGATCCCGGTGTGCTGGGCTGTGGTGCTGGGGAGCAGTGTGGACAGGCCCTGCTGGGGTGAGGGTTTTACAGGCTATGATGGAGAGCCTGGCGGGCTGTGGTTCTGGGGGGCCCCGTGTGCTGTGCTGGGCAGCCCTGTGAGCTTGGCTGGGGAGCCAGGTGTGCTGGGCTGGGGAGCCCGGTGTGCTGGGCTGTGGTGCTGGGAGCCGTGTGGACAGGCTCTGCTGGGGAGTGGCTTGAAAAGGCTCTGCTGGAGAGCAAGGCGGGCTGTGGTGCTGGGGGGCCCCTGGTTCTGTGCTGAGGAGCCCGTTGAGCTGGGCTTGGGAGCCCGGTGTGCTGGGCTGTGGTGCTGGGGAGCCGTGTCAAAAGGCTCTGCTGGGGAGCGGTGTGAACAGGCTCTGATAGAGAGTCAGGCGGGCTGAGGTGCTGGGGGCCCCCGTGTGCTGTGCTGGGGAGCCCGGTGAGCTGGGCTGGGGAGCCCGGTGTGCTGGGCTGTGGTGCTGGGGAGCCGTGTGGACAGGCTCTGTTGGGGAGCGGTGTGAACTGGCTCTGCTGGAGAGCCAGGCGGGCTGTGGTGCTGGGGGGCCCCGTGTGGTGTGCTGGGGAGCCTGGTTTGCTGGGCTGGGGAGCCCGGTGTGCTGGGCTGTGCTGCTGGGGAGCCGTGTGGACAAGCTCTGTTGGGGAGCGGTGTGAACAGTTTCTGATGGAGAGCCAGGCGGGCTGTCGTGCTGAGGGCCCCCGTGTGCTGTGCTGGGGAGCCCGGTGAGTTGGGCTGGGCAGCCTGGTGTGCTGGGCTGTGCTGCCGGGGAGCCGTGTGGACAGGCTCTGCTGCGGAGCGGTTTGAACAGGCTCTGCTGGAGAGCCAGGCGGGCAGTTGTGCTGCGGGCCCCCGTGTGCTGTGCTGGGGAGCCCGGTGAGCTCGGCTGAGGAGTGCGGTCTGTTGGGTTGTGGTGCTGGGGAGCCGTGTGCACAGGCTCTGGTGAGGAGCGGTGTGAAACGGCTCTGATGGAGAGCCAGGCGGGCTGTGGTGCTGGGGGGCCCCGTGTGCTGTGCTCGGGAGCCCGGTGTGCTGGGCTGTTCTGCTGGGGAGCCGTGTGGACAGGCTCTGCTTGGGGGCGGTGTGAACAGGCTCTGCTGGGGAACCAGGCGGTCTGTGCTGCGGTGTGCTGGGCTGTGCTGCTGGGGAGCCGTGCAGACAGGCTCTGATGGAGAGCAAGGAGGGCTGTGGTGCTGGGGGCCCCCGTGTGCTGTGCTGGGGAGCCCGGTGAGCTGGGCTGGGGAGCCCGGTGTGCTGGGCTGTGGTGCTGGGGAGCCGTGTGGAAAGGCTGTGCTGGGGAGTGGTTTGAGAAGGCTCTGCAGGAGAGCCAGGCGGGCTGTGTTGCTGGGGGCCCCCCTGTGCTGTGCTGGGGAGCCCGGTGAGCTTGGCTGGGGAGCCCGGTGTGCTGGGCTGTGGTGCTGGGGAACCGTGTGGACAGGCTCTGCTGGGGAGCGGAGTGAACAGGCTCTGATGGAGAGCCAGGCGGGCTGTGGTGCTGGGGGCCCCCGTGTGCTGTGCTGGGGGGCCCGCTGAGTTGGGCTGGGGATCCCGGTGTGCTGGGCTGAGCTGCTGGGGTGCCGTGTGGACAGGGTCTGCTGGGAAGCGGTGTGAAAAGGCTCTGATGGAGAGCCAGGCAGGCTGTGGTGCTGGGGGGCCTGTGTGCTGTGCTCGGAATCCCGGTGAGCTGGGCTGCGAAGCCCGGTGTGCTGGGCTGTGGTGCTGGGGAGCTGTGTGGACAGGCTCTGCTGGGGAGCGGAGTGAACAGGCTCTGATGGAGAGTCAGGCGGGCTGTGGTGATGGGTGCCCCTGGGGGCTGTGCTGGGGAGCCCGGTTTGATGGGCTGGGGAGCCCGGTGTGCTGGGTTGTGGTGCTGGGGAGCCGTGTGGACAGGCTCTGCTGGGGAGCGGTGTGAACAGGCTCTGATAGAGAGCCAGGCGGGCTGTGCTGCAGTGTGCGGGGCTGCTGGGGAGTCGTGTAGACAGGCTCTGCTGGGGAGCGGTTTGAACAGGGTCTGATTTAGAGCCAGGCGGGCTGTGGTGCTGTGGTCCCCCGTGTGCTGTGCTGGGGAGCCCGGTGAGCTTGGCTGGGGAGCCCGGTGTGCTGGGCTGTGGTGCTGGGAAGCCGTGTGGAAAGGCTCTGCTGGGGAGCGGTGTGGACAGGCTCTGATGGAGAGCCGGACAGGCTGTGGTGCTTGGGGGCCCCGTGTTCTGTGCTGGGGAGCCCGTTGATTTGCGCTGGAGAGCCCGGTGTGCTGGGCTGTGGTGATGGGTAGCTGTGTGGACAGGCTCTGCTGGGGAGCGGTGTGAACAGGCTCTGCTGGGGAGCGGTGTGAACAGGCTCTGCTGGAGAGCCAGGGGGGCTGTGGTTCTAGGGAGCCCGGTGAGCTGGGCTGGGGAGCCCGGTGTGCTGGGCTGTTATGTTGGGGAGCCGTGTGGACAGGCTCTGCTGGGGAGCGGTGTGAACAGGCTCTGCTGGAGAGCCAGGCGGCCTGTGGTTCTGGGGGCACCCCGTGTCCAGTGCTGGGGAGCCCGGTGTGCTGGGCAGTGGTGCTGGGGAGCCGTGGAGACAGGCTGTGCTGCGGAGCGATGTGAACAGGCTATGCTGGAGAGCAAGGTGGGCTTTGGTGCTGGGGTCCCCCGTGTGCTGTGCTGGGGGTCCGGTGTGCTGGGCTTTTGAGCCCGGTGTACTGGACTGTGGTGCTGGCCAACCGTGTAGACAGGCTCTGCTGGGGGGCCCTGTGTGCTTTGCTGTAGATCCCGGTGAGCTAGGCTGGGCAGCCCGGTGTACTGGGCTGTGCTGCTGGGGAGCCGTGTGGACGGGTTCTGCTGGGGAGTGGTTTGAACAGGCTCAGCTGCAGAGCCAGGCTGGCTCTGGTGCTGGGGGTCCCCGTGTTCCATGCTGGGGAGCCCGTTGAGCCTGGCTGGGGAGCCCGGTGTGCTGGGCAGTGGTGCCGGGGAGCCGTGTGGATTGGCTCTTCTGGGGAGCGGTGTGAACAGGCCATGATGGAGAGCCAGGCGGGATGTGGTGCTGGTGGCCCCCGTGTGCTGTGCTGGGGAGCCCGGTGAGCTTGGCCGGGGAGCCTGATGTGCTAGGCGGTGCTGCTGGGGAGCCGTGTGGAAAGGGACGTCTGGGGAGTGGTTTGAACAGGCTCTGCTGGTGAGCCAGGCGGGCTGTGGTGCTGGGGGACCCCGTGTGCTGTGCTGGGGAGCCCGGTGAGCTGGGCTGGGGAGCCCGGTGTGCTGGGCTGTGGTGCTGGGGAGCCGTGTAGACAGGCTATGCTGGGGAGCGGTGTGAACTGGCTTTGCTGGGGAGCGGTGTGAACAGTCTCTGATGGAGAGCCAGGCGGGCTGTGGTGCTGGGGGCCCCCGTGTGCTGTGCTGGGGAGCCCGGTTAGCTGGGCTAGGGATCCCGGTGTGCAGGGCTGTGCTGCTGGGGAGCCGAATGGACAGTCTCTGCTGGGGAGAGGTTTGAAAAGGCTCTGATGGAGAGCCAGGCGGGCTGTGGTGTTGGGGGCCCCCGTGTGCTTTGCTTGGGAATCCCGGTGAGCTGGGCTAAGGAGCCCGGTGTGCTGGGCTGTGCTGCTGGAAAGGCGTGTTGACAGGCTGTGCTGGGGAGTGGTTTGAAGAGGCTCTGCTGGAGAGCCAGGCGGGCTGTGGTGCTGGGGGCCCCCGTGTGCTGTGCTGGGGAACCCGGTGTCCTAGGGTGTGCTGCTGGGTAGCCGTGTGGAACGGCTCTGCTGAGGAGCGGTGTGAACAGGCTCTGATGGAAAGCCAGGCGGGCTGTGGTGTTGGGGGCCCCCCTGTGCTGTGTTGGGGAGCCCGGTGAGCTGGGCTGGGGAGCCCGGTGTTCTGGGCTGTGCTGCTGTGGAGGCGGGTGGACGGGCTCTGCTGGGGAGTGGTTTGAACAGGCTTTGCTGGAGAGAAACGCCGGCTGTGGTGCCTGGGGCCCCCGTGTGCTGTTCTGGGAGCCCCCGTGTGCTGTGCTGGGGAGCCCGGTGTGCTGGGCTGTGCTGCTGGGGAGCCGTGTGGACAGGCTCTGCTGGGGAGTGTTTTGAACAGGCTCTGCTGGAGAGCCAGGCGGGCTGTGTTGCTGGGGGCCCCCGTGTGCTGTCCTGGGGAGCCCGGTGAGCTGGGCTGGGGAGCCCGGTGTTCTGGACTGTGGTGCTGGGGGGCCCTGTGTGCTGTGCTGCGGAGCCCGGTGAGATCGGCTGGGGAGGCCAGTGTGCTGGGCTGTGCTGCTGGGGAGCCATGTTAACCGGCTCTGCTTGGGAGTGGTTTGAAAAATCTCTTCTGGAGAGCCAGGCGGGCCGTGGTGATGGGGGCCGCCGTGTGCTGTGCTGGGGAGTCCGGTGAGCTTGGCTGGGCAGCCCGGTGTGCTGGCCTTTGCTGCTGGGGATCCGTGTGGACAGGCTCTGCTGGGGAGCGGTTTTAACAGGCTCTGTTGGAGATCAAGGCGCGCTGTGTTGCTGGGGGCCCCCGTGTGCTGTGCGTTGGAGCCCGTTGTGCTGTTCTTTGGTGCTGGGGAGCCGAGTGGACAGGCTCTGCTGGGGAGCGGTTTGAACAGGCTCTGCTGGAGAGCAAGGCGCGCTGTGTTGCTGGGGGCCCCCGTGTGCTGTGCTGGGGAGCCCGGTGTGCTGGGCTGTGGTGCTGGGGAACCGTGTAGAAAGGCTCTGCTGGGGAGCGGTGTGAAAAGGCTCTGATGGAGAGCCAGGGGGGCTGTGGTGCTGGGGGGCCCCGTGTGCTGTACTGGGGGCCCCCGTGTGCTGTGATGGGGAGCCCCGTGTGCTGTGCTGGGGAGTCCGGTGAGCTGGGCTGGGGAGCCCGTTGAGCTGGGCTTCGGAGCCCGGTGTGTTGGGCTGGGGAGCCCGGTGTGCTGGGCTGTGGTGCTGGGGAGCCGTGTAGACAGGCTCTGGGGGGAGCGGAGTGAACAGGCTCTGCTGGGGAGCGGTGTGAACAGTCTCTGATGGAGAGCCAGGCGGGCTGTGGTGCTGGGGGCCCCCGTGTGCTGTGCTGGGGAGCCCGGTTAGCTGGGCTAGGGAGCCCGGTGTGCAGGGCTGTGCTGCTGGGGAGCCGTATTGACAGTCTCTGCTGGGGAGCGGTTTGAACAGGCTCTGCTGGAGAGCCGTGTGGACAGGCTCTGCTGGGGAGCCGTTTAAACAGGCTCTGCCGGAGAGCCAGGCGGGCTGTGGTGCTGGGGTGCCCCGTGTGCTGTGCTGGGGAGCTCGGTGTGCTCGGCTGTAGTGCTGCGGAGCCGTGTGGACAGGCTCTGCTGGGGAGCCGTCTGGACAGGCTCTGCTGCTCAGCGCTGTGACCAGGCTCTGATGGAGAGCCAGGCGGGCTGTGGTGCTGGGTTGTCCCGTGTGCTGTCCTGGGGAGCCCGGTGTGCTCGGCTGTGGTGCTGGGGAGCCGTGTGGACAGGCTCTGCTTTCGAGTGGTTTGAACAGGCTCTGCTGGAGAGCAAGGTGCGCTGTGTTGCTGGGGGCCCCCGTGTGCTGTGCTGGGGAGCCCGGTGTGCTGGGCTGTGGTGCTGGATTGTCGTGTGGACAGGCTCTGCTGGGGAGTGGTTTGAACAGGCTCTGATGGAGAGCCAGGCGGGCTTTGGTGCTGGGCGGCCCCGTGTGCTGTGCTGGGGAGCCCGGTGTGCTGGGCTGGGGAGCCCCGTGTGCTTGGCTGTTGTGCTGGGGAGCCCCGTGTGCTGGGCTGTGTTGCTGAGGAACCGTGTAGACAGGTTCTGCTTGGGAGCCGTGTGAACATGCTCTGATGGAGAGCCAGGCAGGCTGTGGTGCTGGGGGGCCCCGTGTGCTGTGCTGGGGAGCCCGGTGTGCTGGGCTGTAGTGCTGGGGAGCCGTGTGGACAGGCTCTGCTTGGGAGCGGTGTGGACAGGCTCTGCTGGACAGCCAGGCGGGCTGTGGTGATGGGGGCCCCCGTGTGCTGTGCTGGGGAGCCCGTTGAGATGGGCTTGGGAGCCCGGTGTGCTGGGCTGTGGTGGTGGGGAGCTGTGTGTACAGGCTCTGCTGGGGAGAGGGTTGAACATGCTCTGATTTAGAGCCAGGCGGGCTTTGGTGCTGGGGGCCCCCGTGTGTTGTGCTGGGGAGCCCATTGAGCTGGGCTGGGGAGCCCGGTGTGCTTGGCTGTGGTGCTGGGGAGCCGAGTGGACAGGCTCTGTTGGGGAGTGGTTTGAACAGGCTCTGCTGGACAGCCAGGCGTGCTGAGGTTCTGGGGCCACCCGTGTGCTGTGCTGGGGGCCCCCGTGTGCTGTGATGGGGAGCCCGGTGTGCTGGGCTGTGCTGCTGGGGAGCCGTGTGGACAGGCTCTGCTGGGGAGCGGTGTGAAGAGGCTCTGCTGGAGAGCCAGGCGGGCTGTGGTGCTGGGGAGCCGTGTGGACAGGCTCTGCTGGGGAGAGGGTTGAACAGGCTCTGATGGAGAGCCAGGCGGGCTGTGGTTCTGGGGCCACCCGTGTGCTGTGCTGGGGGCCCCCGTGTGCTGTGATGGGGAGCCCGGTGTGCTGGACTGTGCTGCTGGGGAGCCCTGTGGACAGGCTCTGCTGGGGAGCCAGGCGGCCTATGGTTCTGGGGGCCCCCCTGTCCAGTGCTGAGGTGACCGTTGAGCTGGGCTGGGGAGCCCAGTGTGCTGGGCTGTGGTGCTGGGGAGCCGTGTGGACAGGCTCTGCTGGAGATCTAGGCGGGCTGTGGTGCTGGGGGCCACCGTGTGCATTGCTGGGGAGCCCGGTGTGCTGGGCTGTGCTGCTGGGGAGCCGTGTGGACAGGCTCTGCTGGAGAGCCAGGCGGGCTGTGGTGCTGGGGGCCCCCGTGTGCTGTGCTGTTGAGAACGGTGAGCTGGGCTGGGGAGCCCGGTGTGCTGGGCTGTGGTGCTGGGGAGCCGTGTGGACAGGCTCTGCAGGGGAGCGGTTTGAGCAGGCCCTGCTGGAGAGCCAGGCGGGCTGTGGTGCAGGGGGGCCCCGTGTTGTTTGCTGGGGGCCCCCGTGTTCTGTACTGGGGAGCCCGGTCTGCTGGGCTGTGCTGCTGGTGAGCCGTGTGGACAGGCTCTGCTGCAGACCCTGGCGGGCTGTGGTGCTGGTGGCCCCCGTGTGCTGTGCTGTAGAGCCTGGTGAGCTGGGCTGGGGAGCCTGGTGTTCTGGGCAGTGCTGCTGGGGAGCCGTGCATACTGGTCTGCCGGGGAGCTGTGTGAACAGGCTCTGCTGGAGAGGCAGGCAGGCTGTTGTGCTGGGGGCCCCCGTGTGCTGTGCTGGGGAGCCCGGTTAGCTTGGCTGGGGAGCCCGGTGTGCAGGGCTGCGCTGCTGGGGAGCCGTACGGAGAGTGTCTGCTGGGGAAAGGTTTGAACAGGCTCTGATGGAGTACCAGGCGGGCTGTGGTTCGGGGGAGCCCGGTGAGATGTGCTGGGGGCCCACGTGTGCTGGGCTGTGGTGCTGGGGAGCCCGGTGTGCTGGACTGTGGTGATGGGGAGCCGTGTAGACAGGCTCAGCTGGGGAGCGGTGTGAACAGGCTCTGATGGAGAGCCAGGCGGGCTGTGGTGCTGGGGGGCCCCGTGTGCTGTGCTGGGGAGCCCGGTGAGCTGGGCTGGGGAGCCCGGTGTGCTGGGCTTTTGTGCTGGGGAGCCGTGAAGACAGGTTGTGCTGCGGAGGGGTTTGAACACGCCCTGATGGAGAGCCAGGCGGGCTGTGGTGCTGGGGGCCCCCGTGAGCTGTGCTCACGAGCAGGGTGAGCTGGGCTGGGGATTCCTGTGTGCTGGGCTGTGGTGATTGGGAGCCGTGTAGACAGGCTGTGCTGTTGAGCGGTGTGAACAGGCTCTGATGGAGAGCCAGCCGGGCTGTGGTGCTTGGGGCTCCCGTGTGCTGTACTCGGGAGCCCAGTGAGCTGGGCTTCGGAGCCCAGTGTGCTGGGCTGTGGTGCTGGGAAGCCGTGTAGACAGGCTCTGATGGGGAGAGGGTTGAGCAGGCTCTGATGGAGAGTCAGGAAGGCTGTGGTGCTGGTGGGCCCCGTGTGCTGTGCTGGTGAGCCCGTTGAGCTGTGCTGGGGAGCCTGGTGTGCTGGGCTGTGGTGCTGGGGGGCCCCGTGTGTTGTGCCGGGGGGCCCGGTGTGCTGGGCTGGGGAGCCCCGTGTGCTTGGCTGTGGTGCTGGGGAGCCCGGTGTCCTGGACTGTGGTGATGGGGAGCCGTGCAGAGAGGCTCTGCTGCGGAGCGGTGTGAACAGGCTCTGATGGAGAGCCAGACGGGCTGTGGTGCTTGGGGGCCCCGTGTGCTGTGCCGGGGGGCCCGGTGTGCTGGGCTGGGGAGCCCCGTGTGCTGGGCTGTGGGGCTTGGGGAGCCCAGTGTCCTGGACTGTGGTGATAGGGAGCCGTGTGGACAGGCTCTGCTGGGGAGCGGTGTGAACAGGCTCTGCTGGGGAGCGGTGTGAACAGGCTCTGCTGGAGAGCCAGGCGGGCTGTGGTGCTGGGGGCCCCCGTGTGCTGTGCTGGGTGGGCCCGTGTGCTGTGCTGGGGAGCCCGTTGAGTTGGGCTGGGGAGCCCGGTGTGCTGGGCTGTGGTGCTGGGGAGCCGAGTGGACAGGCTCTGCTGGGGAGCAGTGTGAACAGGCTCTGCTGGAGAGCCAGGCGGGCTGTGGTGCTGGGGAGCCCGGTGAGCTGGGCTGGGGAGCCCTGTGAGATCGGCTTGGGAGCCCGGTGTGCTGGGCTGTGGTGCTGGGGAGCCCTGTGGACAGGCTCTGCTGGGGAGCGGTGTGAACAGGCTCTGCTGGAGAGCCAGGCGGCCTGTGGTTCTGGGGGCCCCCGTGTCCAGTGCTGGGGAGCCCGGTGTGCTGGGATGTGGTGCTGGGGAGCCGTGTAGACATGCTCTGCTGGGGAGCGGAGTGAACAGGCTCTGCTGGGGAGCGGTGTGAACAGTCTCTGATGGAGAGCCAGGCCAGCTGTGGTGCTGGGGGACCCCGGGGGCTGTGCTGGGGAGCCCGGTTAGCTGGGTTTGAGGCCCGGTGTGCAGGGCTGTGCTGCTGGGGAGCCGTGTGGACAGGCTCTACTGGGGAGCGGTGTGAACATGCTCTGATGGAGCGCCAGGCGGGCTGTGGTGCTTGGGGGCCCCGTGTGCTGTGCTGGGTAGCCCGGTGAGCTGTGCTGGGGGCCCCCGTGTGCTGTGCTGGGGAGTCCGGTAAGCAGGGCTGGGGAGCCCGGTGTGCTGGGCTGTGGTGCTGGGGGCCCCCGTGTGCTGTGCTGGGGAGCCCGGTGTGCAGGGCTGTGCTGCTGGGGAGCTGTATGGACAGTCTCTGCTGGGGAAATGGTTTGAACAGGCTCTGATGGAGAGCCAGGCGGGCTATGGTGCTGGGGGGGCCCATGTGCTGTGCTGGGGAGCCCGGTGAGCTGGGCTGGGGAGCCCGGTGTGCTGGGCTGTTGTGCTGGGGAGCCGTGTAGACAGGCTCTGCTGTGGAGGGGTGTGAAAAGGCTTTTTTGGAGAGCCAGGCGGGCAATGGTGCTGGGGGGCCCCGTGTGCTGTGCTGGTTAGCCCTGTGAGCTTGGCTGGGGAGCCCAGTGTGCTGGGCTGTGGTGCTTGGGAGCCGTGTGGACTCGCTCTGCTGGGGAGTGGTTTGAACAGGCTCTGATGGAGAGCCAGGCGGACTGTGCTGCGGTGTGCTGGGCTGTGCTGCTGGGGAGCCGTGTAGACACGCTCTGCTGGGGAGCGGTGTGAACAGGCTCTGATGGAGAGCCAGGCGGGCTGTGGTTCTGGGGTGCCCCGTGTGCTTTGCTGGGAAGCCCGTTGAGGTGGGCTGCGGAGCCCGGTGTGCTGGGCTGTGGTGCTGGGGAACTGTGTGTACAGGCTCTGCTGGGGAGAGGGTTGAACATGCTCTGATTTAGAGCCAGGCGGGCTTTGGTGCTGGGGGCCCCCGCGTGCTGTGCTGGGGAGCCCGTTGAGCTGGGCTGGGGAGCCCGGTGTGCTGGGCTGTGGTGCTGGGGAGCCGAGTGGACAGGCTCTGCTGGGGAGTGGTTTGAATAGGTTCTGCTGGAGAGCCAGGAAGGCTGTGGTGCTGGGGGCCCCCGTGTGCTGTGCTGGAGGCCCTCATGTGCTGTGATGGGGAGCCCGGTGTGCTGGGCTGTGCTGCTGGGGAGCCGTGTGGACAGGCTCTGCTGGGGAGCGGTGTGAAGAGGCTCTGCTGGAGAGCCAGGCGGGCTGTGGTGCTGGGGAGCCGTGTGAACAGGCTCTGCTGGGGAGAGGGTTGAGCAGGCTTTGTTGCAGAGCCAGGCAGGCTATGGTGCTGGGGGGCCCCGTGTGCTGTGCTGGGGAGCCCTTTGAGCTGGACTGGGGAGCTCTGGGCTGTGGTACTTGGGAGCCGTGTGGAATCGCTCTCCTGGGGAGTGGTTTGAACAGGCTCTGATGGAGAGCCAGGCCGGCTGTGGTGCTGGGGAGCCCGGTGAGATGGCCAGAGGAGCCCGGTGTGCTGGGCTGTGCTGCTGGGGAGCCGTGTAGACAGCCTCTGCTGGGGAGCGGTGTGAACAGGCTCTGCTGGAGAGCCAGGCGGGCTGTGGTTCTCGGGAGCCGTGTGGACAGGCTCTACTGGGGAGTGGTTTGAATAGGCTCTGCTGGAGAGCCAGGCATGCTGTGGTGCTGGGGGGCCCCGTGTGCTGTGCTGGGGAGCCCGGTGAGCTGGGCTGGGGAGCCCGGTGTGCTGGGCTTTTGTGCTGGGGAGCCGTGAAGACAGGTTGTGCTGCGGAGGGGTTTGAACACGCCCTGATGGAGAGCCAGGCGGGCTGTGGTGCTGGGGGCCCCCGTGAGCTGTGCTCACGAGCAGGGTGAGCTGGGCTGGGGATTCCTGTGTGCTGGGCTGTGGTGATTGGGAGCCGTGTAGACAGGCTGTGCTGTTGAGCGGTGTGAACAGGCTCTGATGGAGAGCCAGCCGGGCTGTGGTGCTTGGGGCTCCCGTGTGCTGTACTCGGGAGCCCAGTGAGCTGGGCTTCGGAGCCCAGTGTGCTGGGCTGTGGTGCTGGGAAGCCGTGTGGACGTGCTCTGCTGGGGAGAGGGTTGAACAGGCTCTGATGGAGAGCCAGGCGGGCTGTGGTGCTGGTTATCCCCGTGTGCTTTGCTGGGAGGGCCCTTGTGCTGTGTTGGGGAGCCCGGTGTGCTGGGCTGTGGTGCTGGGGATCCGTGTGGACAGGCTCTGCTGGGGAGCGGAGTGAACAGGATCTGATGGAGAGCCATGCGGGCTTTGGTGCTGGGAAGACCCGTGTGCTGTGCTGCGGGGCCGGTTGAGCTGGGCTGGGGAGACCGGTGTGGTGGGCTGTGGTGCTGGGGAGCCGTGTGGACAGGCTCTGCCGGTGAGAGGGTTGAACAGGCTCTGATGGAGAGCTTGGCGGGCTGTGATGGTGGGGGCCCCCGTGTGCTGTGCTGGGGGGACCGGTGAGGTGGGCTGGGGAGACCGGTGTGCTGGGCTGTGGTGCTGGGGGGCCCCGTGTGCTGTGCTGCGGAGCTCGGTGAGATCGGCTATTGAGCCCGGTGTGCTGGGCTGTGCTGCTGAGGAGCCGTGTGGACAGGCTCTTCTGGGGAGCGGTGTGAAAAGGCTCTGCTGGAGAGCCAGGCGGACTGTGGTGCTGGGGGGCCCCGTGTGCTTTGCTGGGGAGCCCGGTGAGCTTGGCTGGGGAGCCCGGTGTGCTGGGCTGTGCTGCTGGGGAGCCGTGTAGACAGGCTCTGCTGGTGAGCGGTGTGAACAGGCTCTGATGGAGAGCCAGGCGGGCTGTGGTGCTTGGGGCCCCCGTGTGCTGTGCTGGGGAACTCGTTGTGCTGGGCTGGGGAGCCCGGTGTGCTGGGCTGTGCTGCTGGGGAGCCGTGTGGACAGGATCAGCTTGGGAGCGGTGTGAACAGGCTCTGATGGAGAGCCAGGCGGGCTGTGGTGCTGGGGGCCCCGTGTGCTGTGCTGGGGTGCCCGGTGTGCTGGGCTGTGGTGCTAGGGAGCCGTGTGGACAGGCTCTGCTGGGGAGAGGGTTGAACAGGCTCTGATGGAGAGCCAGGCGGGCTGTGGTTCAGGGGAGCCCGGTGAGCTGTGCTGGGGAGCCCGGTGTGCTGGGCTGTGGTGCTGGGTAGCCGTGTGGACAGGCCCTGCTGGGGAGAGGGTTTACCAGGCTCTGCTGGAGAGCCAGGCGGGCTATGGTGCTGGGGGGGCCCGTGTGCTGTGTTGGGGAGCCCGGTTAGCTGGGCTGGGGAGCCCGGTGTGCTGGGCTGTTGTGCTGGGGAGCCGTGTAGAAAGGCTCTGCTGGGGAGCGGTGTGAACAGGCTTTGATGGAGAGCCAGGCGGGCTATGGTGCTGGGGGGGCCCGTGTGCTGTGCTGGGGAGCCCTGTGAGCTGGGCTGGGGAGCCCAGTGTGCTGGGCTATGGTGCTTGGGAGCCGTGTGGACTCGCTATGCTGGGGAGGGGTTTGAACAGGCTCTGATGGAGAGCCAGGCGGGCTGTGGTGCTGGGGAGCCCGGTGAGCTGGGCAGAGGAGCCCGGTTTGCTCGGCTGTGTTGCTGGGGAGCCTTGTAGACAGGCTCTGCTGGGGAGCTGTGTGAACAGGCTCTGCTGGAAAGCCAGGCGGGCTGTGGTGCTGGGGAGCCATGTGGACAGGCTCTGCTGGGGAGTGGTTTGAACAGGCTCTGCTGGAGAGCCAGGCAGGCTGTGGTGCTGGGGGGCCCCGTGTGCTCTGCTGGGGAGCCCGGTGAGCTGGGCTGGGGAGCCCGGTGTGCTGGGCTATTGTGCTGGGGAGCCGTGTAGACAGGCTGTGCTGCGGAGGGGTGTGAACAAGCCCTGATGGAGAGCCAGGCGGGCTGTGGTGCTGGGGGCCCCCGTGAGCTGTGCTCAGGAGCCCGTTGAGCTATGCTGGGGATCCCTGTGTGCTGGGCTGTGGTGATTGGGAGCCGTGTAGACAGGCTGTGCTGTTGAGCGGTGTGAACAGGCTCTGATGGAGAGCCAGCCGGGCTGTGGTGCTGGGGGCCCCCGTGTGCTGTACTCGGGAGCCCAGTGAGCTGGGCTTCGGAGCCCAGTGTGCTGGGCTGTGGTGCCGGGAAGCCGTGTGGACATGCTCTGCTGGGGAGAGGGTTGAACAGGCTCTGATGGAGAGCCAGGCGGGCTGTGGTGCGAGGAATCCCCGTGTGCTGTGCTGGGGGGCCCCGTGTGCTGTGCTGGGGAGCCCGGTGGGCTGGGCCGGGGAGCCCGGTGTGATGGGCTCTGCTCCTGGGGAGCCGTGGGGACAGGCTCTGCTGGCGAGTGGTTTGAACCCGCTCTGCTGGAGAGCCAGGCGGGATGTGGTGCTGGGGGGCCCCGTGTGCTGTGATTGGGTGCCCGGTGTGCTGGGCTGTGGTGCTGGGGAGCCGTGTGGACAGGCTCTGCTGGGGACCGGTGTGAACAGGCTCTGATGGAGAGCCAGGCGGGCTGTGGTGCTGGGGGCCCCCGTGTGCTGTGCTGGGGAGCCCGTTGAGCTGGGCTGGGGAGCCCGGTGTGCTGGGCTGTTCTGCTGGGGAGCCTTGTGGACAGGCTCTGCTGGGGAGCTGTGTGGACAGGCTCTGCTGGGGAGGGGTTTGAACAGTCTCTGCTGAAGAGCCAGGCGGGCTGTGGTGCTGGGGGGCCCTGTGTGCTGTGCTGTGGAGCCCGGTGAGCTGGGCTGAGGAGCCCGGTGTTCTGGGCTGTGGTGCTGGGAAACGGTGTAGAGAGGCTCTTAACCGGAGCGGTGTGAACAGGCTCTTATGGAGAGCCAGGCGGGCTGTAGTGCTGTGGGCCCCCATGTGCTGTGCTGGGCGGCCCGGTGAGCTGGGCTGGGGAGCCCGGCGTGCTTGGCTGGGGAGCCCGGTGTGCTGGGCTGTGGTGCTTGGGAGCCGTGTGGACATGCTCTGCTGGGGAGCGGTGTGAACAGGCTCTGATGGAGAGCCAGGCGGGCTGTGGTGCTGGGGGGCCCCGTGTGCTGTGCTGGGGAGCCCGTTGAGCTGTGCTGGGGAGCCCGGTGTGCTGGGCTTTGGTGCTGGGGAGCCGTGTAGACAGGCTCTGCTGGGGAGCCATTCGGGCTGTGGTGCTGGGGGGCCCCGTCTGCTGTGCTGGGGAGCCCTTTGTGCTGGGCTGGGGAGCCCCGTGTGCTGGGCTGTGGTGCTGGGGAGCCCGGTGTGCTGGGCTTTGGTGATGGGGAGCCGTGTAGACAGGCTCTTCTGCGGAGCGGTGTGAACAGGCTCTGATGGAGAGCCAGGCGGGCTGTGGTGCTGGGGGGCCCCGTGTGCTGTGCTGGGGAGCCCGTTGAGTTTGGCTGGGGAGCCCGGTGTGCTGGGATGTGGTGCTGGGGAGCCGAGTGGACAGGCTCTGCTGGGGAGTGGTTTGAATAGGTTCTGCTGGAGAGCCAGGCAGGCTGTGGTGCTGGGGGCCCCCGTAAGCTGTGCTGGAGGCCCCCATGTGCTTTGAATGGGAGCCCGGTGTGCTGGGCTGTGCTGCTGGGGAGCCGTGTGGACAGGCTCTGCTGGGGAGCGGTGTGAAGAGGCTCTGCTGGAGAGCCAGGCGGGCTGTGGTGCTGGGGGGCCCCGTGTGCTGTGATTGGGTGCCCGGTGTGCTGGGCTGTGGAGCCCGGTGTGCTGGGCTGTGGTGCTGGGGAGCCGTGTAGACAGGCTCTTATGCGGAGCGGCTTGAACAGGCTCTTATGGAGAGCCAGGCGGGCTGTAGTGCTGGGGGCCCCCGTGTGCTGTGCTGGGGGGCCCGGTGAGCTGGGCTGGGGAGCCCGGTGTGCTTTGCTGGGGAGCCCGGTGTGCTGGGCTGTGGTGCTTGGGAGCCGTGTGGACAGGCTCTGCTGGGGAGCGGTGTGAACAGGCTCTGATGGAGAGCCAGGCGGGCTGTGGTGCTGGGGGGCCCCGTGTGCTGTGCTGGGGAGCCCGTTGAGCTGTGCTGGGGAGCCCGGTGTGCTGGGATTTGGTGCTGGGGAGCCGTGTAGACAGGATCTGCTGGGGAGCCATTCGGGCTGTGGTGCTGGGGGGCCCCGTCTGCTGTGCTGGGGAGCCCGGTGTGCTGGGCTGGGGAGCCCCGTGTGCTGGGCTGTGGTGCTGGGGAGCCCGGTGTGCTGGGCTTTGGTGATGGGGAGCCGTGTAGACAGGCTCTGCTGCGGAGCGGTGTGAACAAGCCCTGATGGAGAGCCAGGTGGGCTGTGGTGCTGGGGGCCCCCCTGAGCTGTGCTCAGGAGCCCGGTGTGCTGGGCTGTGGTGCTGGGGAGCCGAGTGGACAGGCTCTGCTGGGGAGTGGTTTGAATAGGTTCTGCTGGAGAGCCAGACAGGCTGTGGTGCTGGGGGCCTCCGTGTGCTGTGCTGGAGGCCCTCGTGTGCTGTGATGGGGAGCCCGGTGTGCTGGGCTGTGCTGCTGGGGAGCCGTGTGGACAGGCTCTGCTGGGGAGCGGTTTGAACAGGCTCTGCTGGAGAGCCAGGCGGGCCGTGGTGCTGGGGGCCCCCGTGTGCTGTGCTGGGGAACCCGGTGAGCTGGGCTGGGGAGCCCGGTGTCCTGGGCTGTGGTGCTGGGGGGCCCCTTGTGCTGTGCTGCGGAGCGCGGTGATATCGGCTATGGAGCCCGGTGTGCTGGGCTGTGCTGCTGGGGAGCCGTGTGGACAGGCTCTGCTGGCGAGTGGTTTGAACAGGCTCTGCTGCAGAGTCAGGCGGGCTGTGGTGCTGGGGGGCCCCGTGTGCTGTGCTGGGGAGCCCGGTGTGTTGTGATGTGGTGCTGGGGAGCCGTGTGGAAAAGCTCTGGTGGGGAGAGGGTTGAACAGGCTCTGATGGAGAGCCAGGCGGGCTGTGGTGCTGGGGGGCACCGTGTTCTGTGCTGGGGAGCCAGTTGAGCTGATCTGGGGAGCCCGGTGTGCTGGGCTGTAGTGCTGGGGAGCAGTGTAGACAGGCTCTGCTGGGGAGCCGTGTGGAAAGGCTCTGTTGGCGAGTGGTTTGATCAGGATCTGCTGGAGAGCCAGGCGGGCTGTGGTGCTGGGTGGCCCCGTGTGCTGTGCAAGGGAGCCCGGTGTGCTGGGCTGTGGTACTGGTGAGCGGTATGAACAGGCTCTGCTGGGGAGCGCTGTGATCAGGCTCTGATGGAGAGCCAGGTGGGCTGTGGTTCTGAGGGGTCCCGAGTGCTGTCCTGGGGAGACCGGTGAGCTGGGCTGGGGAGCCCGGTGTGCTGGGCTGTGGTGATGGGGAGCCGTATAGACAGGCTCTGCTGGGGAGCGGTGTGAACAGGCTCTGCTGGAGAGCCAGGCGGGCTGTTGTGCTGGGGAGCCGTGTAGACAAGCTCTGCTGTGGAAGGGTGTAAACAGGCTTCGTTGGAGAGCCAGGCGGGCTATGGTGCTGGGGGGCCCCGTGTGCTTTGTTGGGGAGCCCTGTGAGCTGGGCTGGGGAGCCCAGTGTGCTGGGCTGTGGTGCTTGGTAGCCGTGTGGATTCGCTCTGCTGGGGAGTGGTTTGAACAGGCTCTGATGGAGAGCCAAGCGGGCTGTGGTGCGGGGGTGGACCGTGTGCTGTCCTGGTGAGCCCGTTGAGCTGGGCTGGGGAGCCCGGTGTGCTGGGCTGTGGTGCTGGGGAGCCGTGTGGACAGGCTCTGTTGGGGAGTGGTTTGAAAAGGCTCTGCTGGAGAGTCAGGCGGGCTGTTGTGCTGGCGGGCATCGTGTGCTGTGTTGGGGAGCCCGGTGTGCTGGGCTGTGGTGCTGGGGAGAGGTGTGAAATGGCTCTGATGGAGAGCAAGGCGGGCTGTGGTGTTGGGGCGCCCCTAGTGCTGTGCTGGGGAGCCCGTTGAGCTGGGCTTCGGAGCCCGGTGTGCTGGGCTGTGCTGCTGGGGAGCCGTGTGGACAGGCTATGCTGGGGAGCGGTGTGAAAAGGCTCTGATGGAGAGCCAGCCGGGCTGTGGTGCTGGGGGGCCCCGTGTGCTGTGCTGGGGAGCCCGGTGAGCTGGGCCTGGGAGCCCAGTGTGCTGGGCTGTGGTGCTGGGGAGCCGTGTAGACAGGCTCTGCTGGGGAGCGGTGTGAAAAGGCTCTGCTGGGGAGCGGTGTGAACAGGCACTGATGGAGAGCCAGTCGGGTTGTGGTGCTGGGGGGCCCCGTGTGCCGTGCTCGGGAGCCCGGTGAACTGGGCTGGGGAGCCCGGTGTGCTGGGCTGTTCTGCTGGGGAGCCGTGTGGACAGGCTCTTCTGGGGAGCGGTCTGGACAGTCTCTGCTGGACAGCCAGGAGGGCTGTGGTGCTGGGGGCCCCCGTGTGCTGTGCTGGGGAGTCCGTTGAGCTGGGCTGGGGAGCCCGGTGTGCTGGGCTGTTGTGCTGGGGAGCCGTGTGGACAGGCTCTGCTGGACAGCCAGGCGGGCTGTGGTGCTGGGGGCACCCGTGTGCTGTGCTGGGGAGCCCGTTGAGCTGGGCTGGGGAGCCCGGTGTGCTGGGCTGTGGTGCTGGGGAGCTGTGTCTACAGGCTCAGCTGGGGAGAGGGATGAACATGCTCTGATTTAGAGCCAGGCGGGCTGTGGTGCTGGGGACCCCCGTTTGCTGTGCTGGGGAGCCCGTTGAGATGGGCTGGGGAGCCCGGTGTACTGGGCTGGGGAGCCCGGTGTACTGGGCTGTGGTGCTGGGGAGCCCAGTGGACAGGCTCTGTTGGGGATTGGTTTTAACAGGCTCTGCTGGAGAGCTAGGCGGGCTGTGGTGCTGGGGGCCGCCGTGTGCTGTGCAGGGGGCCCCCGTGTGCTGTGCTGGGGGCCCCCGTGTGCTGTGCTGGGGAGCCCGGTGTGCTGGGCTGTGCTGCTGGGGAGCCGTGTGGACAGGCTCTGCTGGGGAGCAGTGTGAATAGGCTCTGCTGGGGAGCCAGGCCGGCTGTGGTGCTGGGGGCCCTCGTGTGCTGTGCTGGGGAGCCCGGTGAGCGGGGCTGGGGAGCCCGGTGTGCTGGGCTGTGCTGCTGGCCAACCGTGTAGACAGGCTCTGCTGGGGGGCCCCGTGTGCTGTGCTGGGGAGACCGTTGAGCCTGGCTGGGGAGCCCGGTGTGCTGGGCTGTGGTGCTGGGGAGCCGTGTGGACAGGCTCTGCTGGGGAGCGGTGTGAACAGGCCATGATGGAGAGCCAGGCGGGATGTGGTGCTGGGGGGCCCCGTGTGCTGTGCTGGGGAGCCCGGTGAGCTGGGCTGGGGAGCCCGGTGTGCTGGGCTGTGGTGCTGGGGAGCCGTGTAGATAGGCTCTGCTGGGGAGCGGAGAGAACAGGCTCTGCTGGGGAGCGGTGTGAACAGGCACTGATGGAAAGCCAGGCGGGCTGTGGTGTTGGGGGCCCCCGTGTGCTTTGCTGGGGAGCCCGGTGAGCTTGGCTGTGTAGCCCGGTGTGCTGGGCTGTGCTGCTGGGGAGGCGTGTGGACAGGCTGTGCTGGGGATTGGTTTGAACAGGCTCTGCTGGAGAGCCAGGCGGGCTGTGGTGCTGGGGGCCCCCCGTGTGCTGTGCTGGGGAGCCCGGTGAGCTGGGGTGGGGAGCCCGGTTTCCTAGGGTGTGCTGCTGGGGAGCTGTGTGGACCGGCTCTGCTGAGGAGCGGTGTGAACAGGCTCTGATGGAAAGCCAGGCGGGCTGTGGTGTTGGGGTTCCCCATGTGCTGTGCTGGGGGCCCCCGTGTGCTGTGCTGGGGAGCCCGGTGTGCTGGGCTGTGCTGCTGGGGAGCCGTATGGACAGGCTCTGCTGGGTATTGTTTTGAACAGGCTCTGCTGGAGAGCCAGGCGGGCTGTGTTGCTGGGGGCCCCCGTGTGCTGTGCTGGGGAGCCCGGTGTGCTGGGCTGTGGTGCTGGGGGGCCCCGTGTGCTGTGCTGCGGAGCGCGGTGATATCGGCTATGGAGCCCGGTGTGCTGGGCTGTGCTGCTGGGGAGCGGTGTGAACAGGCTCTGCTGGAGAGCCAGGCGGGCTGTGGTGCCGGGGGCCCTCGTGTGCTGTGCTGGGTAGCCCGGTGAGCTTGGCTGGGGACCCCGGTGTGCTGGGCTGTGCTGCTGGGTAGCCCTGGAGACAGGCTCTGCTGGGGAGCGGTGTGAACAGGCTATGATGGAGAGCCAGGTGGGCTGTGGTGCTGGGGGGCCCTGTGTGCTTTGCTGGGGAGCCCGGTGAGCTGGGTTGGGGAGGCCAGTGTGCTGGGCTGTGCTGCTGGGTAGCCCTGGAGACAGGCTCTGCTGGGGAGCGGTGTGAACAGGCTCTGATGGAGAGCCAGGCGGGCCGTGGTGCTGGGGGTCCCCGTGTGCTGTGCTGGGGAGCCCGTTGATTTGAGCTGGGAAGCCCGGTGTGCTGGGCTGTGCTGCTGGGGAGCCGTGTGGACAGGCTCTGCTGGCGAGTGGTTTGAACAGGCTCTGCGGCAGAGTCAGGCGGGCTGTGGTGCTGGGGGGCCCCGTGTGCTGTGCTGGGGAGCCCGGTGTGTTGGGATGTGGTGCTGGGGAGCCGTGTGGAAAAGCTCTGTTGGGGAGAGGGTTGAACAGGCTCTGATGGAGAGCCAGGCGGGCTGTGGTGCTGGGGGGCACCGTGTTCTGTGCTGGGGAGCCAGTTGAGCTGGGCTGGGGAGCCCGGTGTGCTGGGCTGTAGTGCTGGGGAGCAGTGTAGACAGGCTCTGCTGGGGAGCGGTGTGAACAGGCTTTGATGGAGAGCCAGGCGGGCTGTGGTGCTGGGGGGGCCCGTGTGCTGTGCTGGGGAGCCCGGTGAGCTGGGCTGGTGAGCCCGGTGTGCTTGGCTGTTGTGCTGGGGAGCCGTGTAGACAGGCTCTGCTGTGGAGGGGTGTGAACAGGCTTTGTTGGAGAGCCAGGCGGGCTATGGTGCTTGGGGGCCCCGTGTGCTGTGCTGGGGAGCCCGTTGAGCTGGGCTGGGGAGCCCGGTGTGCTGGGCTGTGGTGCTTGGGAGCCGTGTAGACAGGCTCTGCTGGGGAGCCATTCGGGCTGTGGTGCTGGGGGGCCCCGTCTGCTGTGCTGGGGAGCCCGGTGTGCTGGGCTGGGGAGCCCCGTGTGCTGGGCTTTGGTGATGGGGAGCCTGTGTAGACAGGCTCTGCTGCGGAGCGGTGTGAACAAGCTCTGATGGAGAGCCATTCGGGCTGTGGTGCTGGGGGGCCCCGTCTGCTGTGCTGGGGAGCCCGGTGTGCTGGGCTGGGGAGCCCCGTGTGCTGGGCTTTGGTGATGGGGAGCAGTGTGGAAAGGCTCTGATGGGGAGCGGTGTGAACAGGCTCTGATGGAGATCCAGGTGGGCTGTGGTGCCGGTGGCCCCCGTGTGCTGTGCTGGGGAGCCCGGTGAGCTGGGCTGGGGAGCCCGGTGTGCTGGGCTGTGGTGCTGGGGAGCCGTGTAGACAGGCTCTGCTGGTCAGCGGTGTGAACAGGCTCTGTTGGAGAGCCAGGCGGGCTGTGGTGCTGGGGGCCCCCGTGTGCTGTGCTGGGGAACCCGGCGTGCTGGGCTGTGCTGCTGGGGAGCCGTGTGGACAGGCTCTGCTGGGGAGCGGGGTGAACTGGCTCTGCTGGAGAACCAGGCGGGCTGTGGTGCTGGGGGCCCCCGTGTGCTGTGCTGGGGAGCCCGGTGAGGTGGGCTGGGGAGCCCGGTGTGCTGGGCTGTGGTCCTGGGCAGCCGTGTGAACATTCTCTGCTGGAGAGCAACGTGGGCTGTGGTGCTGGGGGCCCCCGTGTGCTGTGCTGGGGAGCCCGGTGTGCTGGGCTGTGGTGCTGGGGGGCCCCGTGTGCTGTGCTGCGGAGCGCGGTGATATCGGCTATGGAGCCCGGTGTGCTGGGCTGTGCTGCTGGGGACCGGTGTGAACAGGCTCTGCTGGAGAGCCAGGCGGGCTGTGGTGCCGGGGGCCCTCGTGTGCTGTGCTGGGTAGCCCGGTGAGCTTGGCTGGGGAGCCCGGTGTGCTGGGCTGTGCTGCTGGGTAGACCTGGAGACAGGCTCTGCTGGGGAGCGGTGTGGACAGGCTCTGATGGAGAGCCGGACAGGCTGTGGTGCTGGGGGGCCCCGTGTGCTGTGCTGGGGAGCCCGTTGATTTGAGCTGGGAAGCCCGGTGTGCTGGGCTGTGCTGCTGGGGAGCCGTGTGGACAGGCTCTGCTGGCGAGTGGTTTGAACAGGCTCTGCTGAAGAGTCAGGCGGGCTGTGGTGCTGGGGGGCCCCGTGTGCTGTGCTGGGGAGCCCGGTGTGTTGTGATGTGGTGCTGGGGAGCCGTGTGGAAAAGCTCTGGTGGGGAGAGGGTTGAACAGGCTCTGATGGAGAGCCAGGCGGGCTGTGGTGCTAGGGGGCACCGTGTTCTGTGCTGGGGAGCCAATTGAGCTGGGCTGGGGAGCCCGGTGTGCTGGGCTGTAGTGCTGGGGAGCAGTGTAGACAGGCTCTGCTGGGGAGCGGTGTGAACAGGCTTTGATGGAGAGCCAGGCGGGCTGTGGTGCTGGGGGGGCCCGTGTGCTGTGCTGGGGAGCCCGGTGAGCTGGGCTGGTGAGCCCGGTGTGCTTGGCTGTGTTGCTGGGGAGCCGTGTAGACAGGCTCTGCTGTGGAGGGGTGTGAACAGGCTTTGTTGGAGAGCCAGGCGGGCTATGGTGCTTGGGGGCCCCGTGTGCTGTGCTGGGGAGCCCTGTGAGCTGGGCTGGGGAGCCAAGTGTGCTGGGCTGTGGTGCTTGTGAGCCGTGTGGACAGGCTCTGCTTGGGAGTGGTTTGAACAGGCTCTGATGGAGAGCCACGCGTGCTGTGGTGCTGGGGGGCCCCGTGTGCTGTGCTGGGGAGCCCGTTGAGCTGGGCTGGGGAGCCCGGTGTGCTGGGCTGTGGTGCTTGGGAGCCGTGTAGTCAGGCTCTGCTGGGGAGCCATTCGGGCTGTGGTGCTGGGGGGCGCCGTCTGCTGTGCTGGGGAGCCCGGTGTGCTGGGCTGGGGAGCCCCGTGTGCTGGGCTTTGGTGATGGGGAGCCGTGTAGACAGGCTCTGCTGCGGAGCGGTGTGAACAGGCTCTGATGGAGAGCCAGGCGGGCTGTGGTGCTGGGGGGCCCCGTGTGCTGTGCTGGGGAGCCCGGTTTGCTGGGCTGTGGTGCTGGGGAACCGTGTGGAAAGGTTCTGCTGGGGAGCCGTGTGGACAGGCTCTGCTGGGGAGTGGTTTGAACAGGCTCTGCTGCGGAGCGGAGTGAACAGGATCTGATGGGGAGGTAGGCGGGCTGTTGTGCTGGGAAGCCCCGTGTGCTGTGCTGGGGGGCCCCGTGTGCTGTGCTGGGGAGCCCTGTGAGCTGTGCTGGGGGCCCCCGTGTGCAGTGCTGGAGAGCCCTTTGAGCTGGGCTGTGGTGCTGGGGATCCGTGTAGACAGGCTCTGCTGCGGAGCTGTGTGAGCAGGCTCTGATGGAGAGCCAGGTGGGCTGTGATTCTGGGCACCCCCGTGTGATGTGTTGGGGGGCCCGGTGAGGTGGGCTGGGGACCCCAATGTGCTGGGCTGTGGTGCTGGGGAGCAGTGTGGACAGGCTCTGCTGTGGAGCGGTGTGAACAGGCTCTGATGGAGAGCCAGGTGGGCTGTGGTGCAGGGGGTCCCCGTGTGCTATGCTGGGGAGCCCGTTGACCTAGGCTTCGAAGCCCGGTGTGCAAGGCTGTGGTGCTGGGGAGCCGTGTGGACAGGCTCTGCTGGGGAGTGTTTTGAAAAGGGTTTGCTGGATTGCCAGGCGGGCTGTGGTGCTGGGGGCCCCCGTGTGCTGTGCTGGGGAGCCCGGTGAGCTGGGCTGAGGATCCCGGTGTGCAAGGCAGTGCTGCTGGGGAGCCGTGTGTACAGGCTCTGCTGGGGAGTGGTTGGAACAGGCTCTGCTGGACAGCCAGGCGGGCTGTGGTGCTGAGGGGCCCCGTGTTCTGTGCTGGGGAGCCCGGTGAGCTGGGCTGGGGATCCCGGTGTGCTGGGCTGTGCTGATGGGGAGCCGTGTGGACAGGCTCTGCTGTGGAGCGGTGTGAACAGGCTCTGATGGAGAGCCAGGCGGGCTGTGGTGCTGGGGGGCCCCGTGTGCTGTGCTGGGGAGCACGTTGAGCTGGGCTGGAGAGCCCGGTGTGATGTGCTGTTGTACTGGGGAGCCGTGTGGACAGGCTCTGCTGGGGAGTGGTTTCAACAGGCTCTGATGCAGAGCCAGGCGGGCTGTGGTGCTGGGCGGCCCCGTGTGCTGTTCTGGGCAGCCCTGTGAGCTTGGTTGGGGAGCCAGGTGTGTTGGGCTGGGGAGCCCGGTGTGCTGGGCTGTGGTGCTGTGGAGCTGTGTAGACAGGCTCTGCTGGGGAGCCATTCGGGCTGTGGTGCTGGGGGGCCCCGTGTGCTGTGCTGGGGAACCCGGTGAGCTGGGATGGGGAGCCCGGTGTCCTGGGCTGTGCTGCTGGGGAGCCCTGTGGACAGGCTCTGCTGGGGAGTGGCTTGAACAGGCTCTGCTGGAGAGCCAGGCGCGCTGTGGTGCTGGGGGCACCCGTATGCTGGGCTGGGGAGCCCGGTGTGCTGGGCTGTGCTGCTGGGGAGCCGTGTGGACAGGCTGTGCTTGGGAGTGGTTTGAACAGGGTCTGCTGGAGAAACAGGCGGGCTGTGGTTCTGGGGGCCCCCGTGTGCTGTGCTGGGGAGACCGGTGAGCTGGGCTGGGGAGCCCGGTGTGCTGGGCTGTGCTGCTGGGGAGCCGCGTGGACAGGCTGTGCTGGGGAGCGGTGTGAACAGGCTCTGCGGGAGAGCCAGGCGGGCTGTGCTGCGGTGTGCTGGACTGTGCTGCTGGAGAGCCGTGTAGACAGGCTCTGCTGGGGAGCGGTTTGAAAAGGCTCTGCTGGAGAGCAAGGCGCGCTGTGTTGCTGGGGACCCCCGTGTGCTGTGCTGGGGAGCCCGGTGTGCTGGGCTGTTCTGCTGGGGAGCCGTGTGGACAAGTTCTGCTGCAGAGCGCTGTGAAATGGCTCTGATGGAGAGCCAGACAGGCTGTGGTTCTGGGGGGCCGCGTGTGCCGTGCTGGGGAGCCCGGTGTGCTGGGCTGTGCTGCTGGGGAGCAGCATGGACAGGCTCTGCTGGGTCGTGGTTTCAACAGGATCTGCTGGAGAGCAAGGCGGACTGTGGTGCTGGGGGGCCCCGTGTGCCGTGATCGGGAGCCGGGTGAGCTGGGCTGGGGAGCCTGGTGTGCTGGGCTGTGCTGCTGGGGAACCGTGTTGACAGGCTCTGCTGGGGAGCGGTGTGAAGAGTCTCTGATGGAGAGCCAGGCTGGCTGTGGTGCTGGGAAGCCCCGTGTGCTGTGCTGGGGGGCCCCGTGTTCTGTGCTGGCGAGCCCAGTGTGCTGGGCGGTGGTGCTGGGGAGCTGTGTGGACAGGCTCTGCTGGGGAGTGGAGTGAACAGGCTCTGATGGAGAGCCATGCGGGCTGTGGTGCTGTGAAGACCCGTGTGCTATGCTGGGGGGCCGGTTGAGCCGGGCTGGGGAGCCCGGTGTGGTGGGCTGTGGTGCTGGGGAGCCGTGTGGACAGGCTCTGCTGGGGAGAGGGTTGAACACGCTCTGATGGAGAGCTAGGCGGGCTGTGATGGTGGGGGCCCCCGTGTGTTGTGCTGGGGGGCCCGGTGAGGTGCGCTGGGGAGCCCGGTGAGCAGTGATGTGGGCCCCCCTGTTCTGTGCTGGGGAGCCGGGTGAGCAGGGCTGGGGAGCCCTGTGTGCTGGGCTGTGGTGCTTGGGAGCCGTGAGGACAGGCTCTGCTGGGGAGCGTTTTGAAGAGGCTCTGCTGGAGAGCCAGGCGGGCTGTGGTGCTGGGGGCCCCCGGTTGCTGTGGTGGGGAGTCCAATTAGCTGGGCTGTTGAGCCCGGTGTGCTGGGCTCTGCAGCTGGGGAGCCGTGGAGACAGGCTCTGCTGCGGAGCGGTGTGAACAGGCTATGCTGGAGAGCAAGGTGGGCTGTGGTGCTGGGGGCCCCGTGTTCTGTGCTGGGGGGCCGGTTGAGCTGGGCTGGGGATCCCGGTGTGGTGGGCTGTGGTGCTGGGGAGCCGTGTGGACAGGCTCTGCTTGGGAGAGGGTTGAACAGGCTCTGATGGAGAGCCAGGCGGGCTGTGGTTCAGGGGAGCCCGGTGAGCTGTGCTGGGGGCCCCCGTGTGCTGGGCTGGGGAGCCCGGTGTGCTGGGCCGTGGTGCTGGGGAGCAGCGTGGAAAGGCTCTGCTGGGGAGCGGTGTGAACAGGCTCTGATGGAGCGCCGGGCGGGCTGTGGTGCTGGGGGGCCCCGTGTGCTGTGCTGGGGAGCCCGGTGAGCTGGGCTGAGGAGCCCGGTGTGCAAGGCTGTGCTGCTGGGGAGCCGTGTGTACAGGCTCTGCTGGGGAGTGGTTGGAACAGGCTCTGCTGGACAGCCAGGCGGGCTGTGGTGCTGAGGGGCCCCGTGTGCTGTGCTGGGGAGTCCGGTGAGCTGGGCTGGGGAGCCCGGTGTGCTGGGCTGTGCTGATGGGGAGCCTTGTGGACAGGCTCTGTTGGGGAGCGTTGTGAATAGGCTCTGCTGGAGAGCCAGGCGGGCTGTGGTGCTGGGGGGACCCGTGTGCTGTGCTGGGTAGCCCGTTGATTTGGGCTGGGGAGCCCGGTATGCTGGGCTGTGCTGCTGGGGAGCCGTGTGGACAGGCATTGCTGGGGAGTGGTTTGAAAAGGATCTGCTGGACAGCCAGTCGGCCTGTGGTGCTGGGTTGCCCCGTGTGCTGTGCTGGGGAGCCCCGTGAGCTGGGCTGGGAAGCCCGGTGTGGTGGGCTTTTGTGCTGGGGAGCCGTGTAGACAGGCTCTGCTGTGGAAGGGTGTGAACAGGCCCTGATGGAGAGCCAGGCGGGCTGTGGCGCTGGGGGGCCCCGTGAGCTGTGCTCAGGAGCCCGGTGACCTGGGCTGGGGAGCCCGGTGTGTTGGGCTGTGGTGCTGGGGGGCCCCGTGTGCTGTGCTGCGGAGCCCGGTGAGATCGGCGGAGGAGGCCAGAGTGCTGGGCTGTGCTGCTGGGGAGCCGTGTTGAACGGCTCTGTTTGGGAGCGGTGTGAACAGGCTCTAATGGAGAGCCAGGCGTTCTGTGGTGCTCGGGGCGCCCGTGTGCTGTGGTGGGGCGCCCGGTGAGCTTGGCTGGGGAGCCCGGTGTGCTGGGCTGTGGTGCTGGACAACCGTGTAGACAGGCTCTGCTGGGGAGCGTTGTGAACAGGCTCTGATGGAGAGCCAGGCGGGCTGTGGTGCTGGGGGTCCCCGTGTGCTGTGCTGGGGAGCCCGGTGTGCTGGGCTGTGGTGCAGGGGAGCTGTGTGGACAGGCTCTGCTGGGGAGTGGTGTGAACAGGCTCTGATGGAGAGCCACGCTTGCTGTGGTGCTGGGGGGCCCCGTGTGCTGTGCTGGGGAGCCCGTTGAGCTGGGCTGGGGAGCCCGGTTTGCTGGGCTGTTCTGCTGGCGAGCCGTGTGGAAAGGCTCTTCTGGGGAGCGGTGTTTACAGGCTCTGCTGGACAGCCAGGCGGGCTGTGGTGCTGGGGGCACCCGTGTGCTGTGCTGGGGAGCCCGTTTTTGCTGGGCTGGAGAGCCCGGTGTGCTGGGCTGTGGTGCTGGGGAGCTGTGTGTACAGGCTCTGCTGGGGAGAGGGTTGAACATGCTCTGATTTAGAGCCAGGCGGGCTGTGGTGCTGGGGGCCCCCGTGTGCTGTACTGGGGAGCCCGTTGAGGTGGGCTGGGGAGCCAGGTGTACTGGGCTGTGGTGCTGGGGAGCCGAGTGGACAGGCTCTGTTGGGGAGAGGGTTGAACATGCTCTGATTTAGAGCCAGGCGGGCTGTGGTGCTGGGGGCCCCCGTGTGCTGTGCTGGGGAGCCCGGTGTGCTGGGCTGTGCTGCTGGGGAGCCGTGTGGACAGGCTCTCCTGGGGAGCGTTGTGAATAGGCTCTGCTGGGGAGCCAGGCGGGCTGTGGTGCTGGGGGCCCTCGTGTGCTGTGCTGGGGAGCCCGGTGAGCTGGGCTGGGGAGCCCGGTGTGCTGGGCTGTGGTGCTGGGGAGCCGTGTAGAGAGGCTCTGCTGGGGAGCGGAGTGAACAGGCTCTGCTGGGGAGCGGTGTGAACAGGCACTGATGGAAAGCCAGGCGGGCTGTGGTGTTGGGGGCCCCCGTGTGCTTTGCTGGGGAGCCCGGTGTGCTGGGCTGTGGTGCTGGGGGGCCCCGTGTGCTGTGCTGGGGGCCACCGTGTGCTGTGCTGGGGAGTCCGGTGAGCTGGGCTGGGGAGCCCGGTATCCTAGGGTGTGCTGCTGGGGAGCCGTGTGAAACGGCTCTGCTGAGGAGCGGTGTGAACAGGCTCTGATGGAGCGCCATGCGGGCTGTGGTGTTGGGGGTACCCGTGTGCTGTGCTGGGGGCCCCCGTGTGCTGTGCTGGGGAGCCCGGTGTGCTGGGCTGTGCTGCTGGGGAGCCGTGTGGACAGGCTCTGCTGGGGAGTGTTTTGAACAGTCTCTGCTAGAGAGCCAGGCGGGCTGTGTTGGTGGGGGCCCCCGTGTGCTGTGCTGGGGAGCCCGGTGTGTAGGGCTGTGGTGCTGGGGGGCCCCGTGTGCTGTGCTGCGGAGCCCGGTGATATCGGCTATGGAGCCCGGTGTGCTGGGCTGTGCTGCTGGGGAGCCGTGTGAAGAGGCTCTGCTGGAGAGCCAGGCGGGCTGTGGTGCCGGGGGCCCTCGTGTGCTTTGCTGGGGAGCCCGGTGAGCTTGGCTGGGGAGCCCGGTGTGCTGGGCTGTGCTGCTGGGTAGCCGTGTGGACAGGCTCTGCTGGGGAGTGGTTTCAATAGGCTCTGCTGGGGAGTGGTGTGAACATGCCATGATGGAGAGCCAGGCGGGATGTGGTGCTGGGGGGCCCCGTGTGCTGTGCTGGGGAGGCCCGTGAGCTGGGCTGGGAAGCCCGGTGTGCTGGGTTTTTGTGCTGGGGAGCCGTGTAGACAGGCTCTGCTGGGGAGCGGAGTGAACAGGCTCTGCTAGGGAGCGGTGTGAACAGTCTCTGATGGAGAGCAAGGCGGGCTGTGGTGCTGGGGGCCCCCGTGTGCTGTGCTGGGGAGCCCGGTGTACAGGGCTGTGCTGCTGTGGAGCCGTTTGGACAGTCTCTGCTGGGGAAAGGTTTGAACAGGCTCTGATGGAGAGCCCTGCGGGCTGTGGTGTTGGGGGCCCCCGTGTGCTTTGCTGGGGAGCCCGGTGAGCTGGGCTGGGGAGCCCGGTGTGCTGGGCTGTGCTGCTGGGAAGCCCTGTAGACAGGCTCTGCTGGGGAGCGGTGTGAAAAGGCTCTGATGGAGAGCCAGGTGCGCTGTGGTGCTGGGGGGCCACGTGTGCTGTGCTGGGGAGCCCGGTGAGCTGGGCTGGGGAGGCCAGTGTGCTGGGCTGTGCTGCTGGGGAGCCGTGTGGACCGGCTCTGCTTGGGAGTGGTTTGAACAGGCTCTGCTGGAGAGCCAGGCGGGCCGTGGTGCTGGGGGCCACCGTGTGGTGTGTTGGGGAACCCGGTGTGTTGGGCTGGGGAGGCCAGTGTGCTGGGCTGTGCTGCTGGGGAGCCGTGTGGACAGGATCTGCTGGGGAGCGGTTTGAACAGGCTCTGATGGAGAGCCAGGCGGGCTGTGCTGCGGTGTGCTGGGCTGTGCTGCCGGGGAGCCGTGTAGACAGGCTGTGCTGGGGAGCTGTGTGAAGAGAGTCTGCTGGAGAGCCAGGCGGGCTGTGGTGCTTGGGGCCCCCGTGTGCTGTGCTGGGGATCCCGATGTGCTTGGCTGTGCTGCTGGGAAGCCGTGTGGACAGGCTCTGCTGGGGAGCCAGGCGGGCATTGGTGCTGGGGGTCCCGGTGTGCTGTGCTGGGGAGCCCAATGTGCTGGGCTGTGGTGCTGGGGAGCCGTGTAGACAGGCTCTGCTGCGGAGCGGTGTGAACAGGCTCTGATGGAGAGCCAGGCGGGATGTGGAGCTGGGGGCCCCAATGTGCTGTGCTGAGGAGCCCGTTGAGCCTGGCTGGGAAGCTCGGTGTGCTGGGCTGTTCTGCTAGGGAGCCGTGTGGACAGGCTCTGCTGGGGAGCCGTGTGGACAGGCTGTGCTGGGGAGCGGTTTGAACAGGCTCTGCTGGAGAGCCAGGCGGGCTTTGGTGCTGGGGGGCCCTGTGTGCTGTGCTGTGGAGCCCGGTGAGCTGGGCTGGGGAGCCCGGTGTGCTGGGCTGTGGTGCAGGGGAGCCGTGTAGACATTCTCTCCTGCGGAGCGGTGTGAACAGGCTCTTATGGAGAGCCAGGCGGGCTGTAGTGCTGGGGGCCCCCCTGTGCTGTGCTAGGCGGCCCGGTGAGCTGGGCTGGGGAGCCCGGTGTGCTGGGCACGGGAGCCCGGTATGCTGGGCTGTTGTTCTTGGGATCCGTGTGGACAGGCTCTGCTGGGGAGCGGTGTGAACAAGCTCTGATGGAGAGCCAGGCGGGCTGTGGCGCTGGGGGGCCCCGTGTGCTGTGCTGGGGAGCCCGTTGAGCTGGGCTGGGGAGCCCGGTGTGCTGGGCTGTGGTGCTGGGGAGCCGTGTAGACAGGCTCTGCTGGGGAGCCATTCGGGCTGTGGTGCTGGGGGTCCCGTCTGCTGTGCTGGGGAGCCCGGTGTGCTTGCCTGGGGAGCCCCGTGTGCTGGGCTGTGGTGCTGGGGAGCCCAGTGTGCTGGGCTTTGGTGCTGGGGAGCCGTGTGGACAGGCTCTTCTGGGGAGTGGTTTGAACAGGCTTTGCAGGAGAGCCAGGCGGGCTGTGGTGCTGGGGGGCCCCGTGTGCTGTGCTGGGGAGCCCGGTGTGCTGGGCTGTGGTGCTGGGGAGCCGTGTGGACAGGCTCTGCTGGGGAGTGGTTTGAACAGGCTTTGCTGGAGAGCCAGGCGGGCTGTGGTGCTGGAGGGCCCCGTGTGCTTTACTGGGGAGCCCGGTGAGCTGGGCGGAGGAGCCCGGTGTGCTGGGCTGTGCTGCTGGGGAGCCGTGTGGGCAGGCTCTTCTGGGGGGTGGTTTGAACAGGCTCTGCTGGAGAGCCAGGCATCCTGTGGTGCCGGGGGGGCCCCGTGTTCTGTGCTGGGGACCCTGGTGAGCTGGGCTGGGGAGCCCGGTGTGCTGGGCTGTGCTGCTGGGGAGCCGTGTGGACAGGCTCTTCTGGGGAGCTTTGTGAACAGGCTCTGATGGAGAGCCAGGCGGGGTGTGGTGCTGGGGGGCCCCGTGTGCTTTACTGGGGAGCCCGGTGAGCTGGGCGGAGGAGCCCGGTGTGCTGGGCTGTGCTGCTGGGGAGCCGTGTGGACAGGCTCTGCATGGGAGTGGTTTGAACAGGCTCTGATGGAGAGCCAGGCGTGCTGTGGTGCTGGGGGGCCCCGTGTTCTGTGCTGGGGAGCCGGGTGAGCTGGGCTGGGGAGCCCGGTGTGCATGGTTGTGGTGCTGGGGAGCCGTGCAGACAGGCTCTGCTGGGGAGCGGTGTGAACAGGCACTGATGGAGAGCCAGGCGGGTTGTGGTTTCTGGGGGGCCCCGTGTGCCGTGCTCGGAAGCCCGTTGAACTGGGCTGGGGAGCCCGGTGTGCTGGGCTGTTCTGCTGGGAAGCCGTGTGGACAGACTCTTCTGGGGAGCGGTCTGGACAGGCTCTGCTGGACAGCCAGGCCGGCTGTGGTGCTGGGGGGCCCCGTGTGCTGTGCTGGGGAGCCCCGTGAGCTGGGCTGGGAAGCCCGGTGTGGTGGGCTTTTGTGCTGGGGAGCCGTGTAGACAGGCTCTGCTGTGGAAGGGTGTGAACAGGCCCTGATGGAGAGCCAGGCGGGCTGTGGTGCTGGGGGGCCCCGTGAGCTGTGCTCAGGAGCCCGGTGACCTGGGCTGGGGAGCCCGGTGTGTTGGGCTGTGGTGCTGGGGGGCCCCGTGTGCTGTGCTGCGGAGCCCGGTGAGATCGGCGGAGGAGGCCAGAGTGCTGGGCTGTGCTGCTGGGGAGCCGTGTTGAACGGCTCTGTTTGGGAGCGGTGTGAACAGGCTCTAATGGAGAGCCAGGCGTTCTGTGGTGCTCGGGGCGCCCGTGTGCTGTGGTGGGGCGCCCGGTGAGCTTGGCTGGGGAGCCCGGTGTGCTGGGCTGTGGTGCTGGACAACCGTGTAGACAGGCTCTGCTGGGGAGCGTTGTGAACAGGCTCTGATGGAGAGCCAGGCGGGCTGTGGTGCTGGGGGTCCCCGTGTGCTGTGCTGGGGAGCCCGGTGTGCTGGGCTGTGGTGCTGGGGAGCTGTGTGGACAGGCTCTGCTGGGGAGTGGTGTGAACAGGCTCTGACGGAGAGCCACGCTTGCTGTGGTGCTGGGGGGCCCCGTGTGCTGTGCTGGGGAGCCCGTTGAGCTGGGCTGGGGAGCCCGGTTTGCTGGGCTGTTCTGCTGGCGAGCCGTGTGGAAAGGCTCTTCTGGGGAGCGGTGTTTACAGGCTCTGCTGGACAGCCAGGCGGGCTGTGGTGCTGGGGGCACCCGTGTGCTGTGCTGGGGAGCCCGTTTTTGCTGGGCTGGGGAGCCCGGTGTGCTGGGCTGTGGTGCTGGGGAGCTGTGTGTACAGGCTCTGCTGGGGAGAGGGTTGAACATGCTCTGATTTAGAGCCAGGCGGGCTGTGGTGCTGGGGGCCCCCGTGTGCTGTGCTGGGGACCCCGTTGAGCTGGCTGGGGAGCCCGGCGTACTGGGCTGTGGTGCTGGGGAGCCGAGTGGACAGGCTCTGTTGGGGAGAGGGTTGAACATGCTCTGATTTAGAGCCAGGCGGGCTGTGGTGCTGGGGGCCCCCGTGTGCTGTGCTGGGGAGCCCGGTGTGCTGGGCTGTGCTGCTGGGGAGCCGTGTGGACAGGCTCTCCTGGGGAGCGTTGTGAATAGGCTCTGCTGGGGAGCCAGGCGGGCTGTGGTGCTGGGGGCCCTCGTGTGCTGTGCTGGGGAGCCCGGTGAGCTGGGCTGGGGAGCCCGGTGTGCTGGGCTGTGGTGCTTGGGAGCCGTGTAGAGAGGCTCTGCTGGGGAGCGGAGTGAACAGGCTCTGCTGGGGAGCGGTGTGAACAGGCACTGATGGAAAGCCAGGCGGGCTGTGGTGTTGGAGGCCCCCGTGTGCTTTGCTGGGGAGCCCGGTGTGCTGGGCTGTGGTGCTGGGGGGCCCCGTGTGCTGTGCTGGGGGCCACCGTGTGCTGTGCTGGGGAGCCCGGTGAGCTGGGCTGGGGAGCCCGGTATCCTAGGGTGTGCTGCTGGGGAGCCGTGTGAAACGGCTCTGCTGAGGAGCGGTGTGAACAGGCTCTGATGGAGAGCCAGGCGGGGTGTGGTGCTGGGGGGCCCCGTGTGCTTTACTGGGGAGCCCGGTGAGCTGGGCGGAGGAGCCCGGTGTGCTGGGCTGTGCTGCTGGGGAGCCGTGTGGACAGGCTCTGCATGGGAGTGGTTTGAACAGGCTCTGATGGAGAGCCAGGCGTGCTGTGGTGCTGGGGGGCCCCGTGTTCTGTGCTGGGGAGCCGGGTGAGCTGGGCTGGGGAGCCCGGTGTGCATGGTTGTGGTGCTGGGGAGCCGTGCAGACAGGCTCCGCTGGGGAGCGGTGTGAACAGGCACTGATGGAGAGCCAGGCGGGTTGTGGTGCTGGGGGGCCCCGTGTGCCGTGCTCGGAAGCCCGGTGAACTGGGCTGGGGAGCCCGGTGTGCTGGGCTGTTCTGCTGGGAAGCCGTGTGGACAGACTCTTCTGGGGAGCGGTCTGGACAGGCTCTGCTGGACAGCCAGGCCGGCTGTGGTGCTGGGGGGCCCCGTGTGCTGTGCTGGGGAGCCCCGTGAGCTGGGCTGGGAAGCCCGGTGTGGTGGGCTTTTGTGCTGGGGAGCCGTGTAGACAGGCTCTGCTGTGGAAGGGTGTGAACAGGCCCTGATGGAGAGCCAGGCGGGCTGTGGTGCTGGGGGGCCCCGTGAGCTGTGCTCAGGAGCCCGGTGAGCTGGGCTGGGGAGCCCGGTGTGTTGGGCTGTGGTGCTGGGGGGCCCCGTGTGCTGTGCTGCGGAGCCCGGTGAGATCGGCGGAGGAGGCCAGAGTGCTGGGCTGTGCTGCTGGGGAGCCGTGTTGAACGGCTCTGTTTGGGAGCGGTGTGAACAGGCTCTAATGGAGAGCCAGGCGTTCTGTGGTGCTCGGGGCGCCCGTGTGCTGTGGTGGGGCGCCCGGTGAGCTTTGCTGGGGAGCCCGGTGTGCTGGGCTGTGGTGCTGGACAACCGTGTAGACAGGCTCTGCTGGGGAGCGTTGTGAACAGGCTCTGATGGAGAGCCAGGCGGGCTGTGGTGCTGGGGGTCCCCGTGTGCTGTGCTGGGGAGCCCGGTGTGCTGGGCTGTGGTGCAGGGGAGCTGTGTGGACAGGCTCTGCTGGGGAGTGGTGTGAACAGGCTCTGATGGAGAGCCACGCTTGCTGTGGTGCTGGGGGGCCCCGTGTGCTGTGCTGGGGAGCCCGTTGAGCTGGGCTGGGGAGCCCGGTTTGCTGGGCTGTTCTGCTGGCGAGCCGTGTGGAAAGGCTCTTCTGGGGAGCGGTGTTTACAGGCTCTGCTGGACAGCCAGGCGGGCTGTGGTGCTGGGGGCACCCGTGTGCTGTGCTGGGGAGCCCGTTTTTGCTGGGCTGGAGAGCCCGGTGTGCTGGGCTGTGGTGCTGGGGAGCTGTGTGTACAGGCTCTGCTGGGGAGAGGGTTGAACATGCTCTGATTTAGAGCCAGGCGGGCTGTGGTGCTGGGGGCCCCCGTGTGCTGTGCTGGGGAGCCCGGTGTGCTGGGCTGTGCTGCTGGGGAGCCGTGTGGACAGGCTCTGCTGGGGAGTGTTTTGAACAGGCTCTGCTAGAGAGCCAGGCGGGCTGTGTTGGTGGGGGCCCCCGTGTGCTGTGCTGGGGAGCCCGGTGTGCTGGGCTGTGGTGCTGGGGGGCCCCGTGTGCTGTGCTGCGGAGCCCGGTGATATCGGCTATGGAGCCCGGTGTGCTGGGCTGTGCTGCTGGGGAGCCGTGTGAAGAGGCTCTGCTGGAGAGCCAGGCGGGCTGTGGTGCCGGGGGCCCTCGTGTGCTTTGCTGGGGAGCCCGGTGAGCTTGGCTGGGGAGCCCGGTGTGCTGGGCTGTGCTGCTGGGTAGCCGTGTGGACAGGCTCTGCTGGGGAGTGGTTTCAATAGGCTATGCTGGGGAGTGGTGTGAACATGCCATGATGGAGAGCCAGGCAGGATGTGGTGCTGGGGGGCCCCGTGTGCTGTGCTGGGGAGGCCCGTGAGCTGGGCTGGGAAGCCCGGTGTGCTGGGCTTTTGTGCTGGGGAGCCGTGTAGACAGGCTCTGCTTGGGAGCGGAGTGAACAGGCTCTGCTAGGGAGCGGTGTGAACAGTCTCTGATGGAGAGCAAGGCGGGCTGTGGTGCTGGGGGCCCCCGTGTGCTGTGCTGGGGAGCCCGGTGTACAGGGCTGTGCTGCTGTGGAGCCGTATGGACAGTCTCTGCTGGGGAATGGTTTGAACAGGCTCTGATGGAGAGCCCTGCGGGCTGTGGTGTTGGGGGCCCCCGTGTGCTTTGCTGGGGAGCCCGGTGAGCTGGGCTGGGGAGCCCGGTGTGCTGGGCTGTGCTGCTGGGAAGCCCTGTAGACAGGCTCTGCTGGGGAGCGGTGTGAAAAGGCTCTGATGGAGAGCCAGGTGGGCTGTGGTGCTGGGGGGCCACGTGTGCTGTGCTGGGGAGCCCGGTGAGCTGGGTTGGGGAGGCCAGTGTGCTGGGCTGTGCTGCTGGGGAGCCGTGTGGACCGGCTCTGCTTGGGAGTGGTTTGAACAGGCTCTGCTGGAGAGCCAGGCGGGCCGTGGTGCTGGGGGCCACCGTGTGGTGTGTTGGGGAACCCGGTGTGTTGGGCTGGGGAGGTCAGTGTGCTGGGCTGTGCTGCTGGGGAGCCGTGTGGACAGGATCTGCTTGGGAGTGGTTTGAACAGGCTCTGATGGAGAGCCAGGCGGGCTGTGCTGCCGTGTGCTGGGCTGTGCTGCCGGGGAGCCGTGTAGACAGGCTGTGCTGGGGAGCTGTGTGAAGAGGCTCTGCTGGAGAGCCAGGCGGGCTGTGGTGCTTGGGGCCCCCGTGTGCTGTGCTGGGGATCCCGATGTGCTTGGCTGTGCTGCTAGGAAGCCGTGTGGACAGGCTCTGCTGGGGAGCCAGGCGGGCATTGGTGCTGGGGGTCCCGGTGTGCTGTGCTGGGGAGCCCAATGTGCTGGGCTGTGGTGCTGGGGAGCCGTGTAGACAGGCTCTGCTGCGGAGCGGTGTGAACAGGCTCTGATGGAGAGCCAGGCGGGCTGTGGAGCTGGGGGCCCCAATGTGCTGTGCTGAGGAGCCCGTTGAGCCTGGCTGGGAAGCTCGGTGTGCTGGGCTGTTCTGCTGGGGAGCCGTGTGGACAGGCTCTGCTGGGGAGCCGTGTGGACAGGCTCTGCTGGGGAGCGGTTTGAACAGGCTCTGCTGGAGAGCCAGGCGGGCTTTGGTGCTGGGGGGCCCCGTGTGCTGTGCTGGGGAGCCCGTTGAGCTGGGCTGGGGAGCCCGGTGTGCTGGGCTGTGGTGCTGGGGAGCCGTGTAGACAGGCTCTGCTGGGGAGCCATTCGGGCTGTGGTGCTGGGGGTCCCGTCTGCTGTCCTGGGGAGCCCGTTGAGCTGGGCTGGGGAGCCCGGTGTGCTGGGCTGTGGTGCAGGGGAGCCGTGTAGACATTCTCTCCTGCGGAGCGGTGTGAACAGGCTCTTATGGAGAGCCAGGCGGGCTGTAGTGCTGGGGGCCCCCCTGTGCTGTGCTAGGCGGCCCGGTGAGCTGGGCTGGGGAGCCCGGTGTGCTGGGCACGGGAGCCCGGTATGCTGGGCTGTTGTTCTTGGGATCCGTGTGGACAGGCTCTGCTGGGGAGCGGTGTGAACAAGCTCTGATGGAGAGCCAGGCGGGCTGTGGCGCTGGGGGGCCCCGTGTGCTGTGCTGGGAAGCCCGTTGAGCTGGGCTGGGGAGCCCGGTGTGCTGGGCTGTGGTGCTGGGGAGCCGTGTAGACAGGCTCTGCTGGGGAGCCATTCGGGCTGTGGTGCTGGGGGTCCCGTCTGCTGTGCTGGGGAGCCCGTTGAGCTGGGCTGGGGAGCCCGGTGTGCTGGGCTTTGGTGCTGGGGAGCCGTGTGGACAGGCTCTTCTGGGGAGTGGTTTGAACAGGCTTTGCAGGAGAGCCAGGCGGGCTGTGGTGCTGGAGTGCCCCGTTTGCTGTGCTGGGGAGCCCGTTGTGCTGGGCTGTGGTGCTGGGGAGCCGTGTGGGCAGGCTCTTCTGGGGGGTGGTTTGAACAGGCTCTGCTGGAGAGCCAGGCATCCTGTGGTGCCGGGGGGGCCCCGTGTTCTGTGCTGGGGACCCTGGTGAGCTGGGCTGGGGAGCCCGGTGTGCTGGGCTGTGCTGCTGCGGAGCCGTGTGGACAGGCTCTGTCGGGGAGCGGTGTGAAAAGGCTCTGATGGAGAGCCAGCCGGGCTGTGGTGCTGGGGGCCCCCGTGTGCTGTGCTCGGGAGCCCAGTGATCTGGGGTTCGGAGCCCATGGTGCTGGGCTGTGGTGCTGGGAAGCCGTGTGGACTGGCTGTCATGGGGAGAGGGTTTAACAAGCTCTGATGGAGAGTCAGGCGGGCTGTGGTGCTGGGGGCCACCGTGTGCTGTGCTGGGGAGCCCGGTGTGCTGGGCTGTTCTGCTGGGGAGCCGTGTGGATATGTTCTGCTGCGGAGCGCTGTGAAATGGCTCTGATGGAGAGCCAGGCAGGCTGTGGTTCTGGGGGGCCCCGTGTGCTGTGCTGGTGAGCCCGGTGAGCATGGCCGGGGAGTCCGGTGTGCTGGCCCGTGCTGCTGGGGAGCAGCGTGGACAGGCTCTGCTGGGTAGTGGTTTCAACAGGATCTGATGGAGAGCAAGGCGGACTGTGGTGCTGGTGGGCCCCGTGTGCCGTGATCGGGAGCCGGGTGAGCTGGGCTGGGGAGCCTGGTGTGCTGGGCTATGCTGCTGGGGAACCGTGTAGACAGGCTCTGCTGTGGAGCGGTGTGAAGAGGCTCTGATGGAGAGCCAGGCGGGCTGTGGTGCTGGGAAGCCCCGTGTGCTCTGCTGGGGGGCCCCGTGTGCTGTGCTGGGGAGCCCAGTGTGCTGGGCTGTGGTGCTGGGGAGCCGTGTGTACAGGCTCTGCTGGGGAGCGGAGTGAACAGGCTCTGATGGAGAGCCATGCGGGCTGTGGTGCTGGGAAGACCCGTGTGCTGTGCTGTGGGGCCGGTTGAGCTGGGCTGGGGAGCCCGGTGTGGTGGGCTGTGGTGCTGGGCAGCCGTGTGTACAGGCTCTGCTGGGGAGAGGGTTGAACAGGCTCTGATGGAGAGATAGGCGGGCTGTGATGGTGGGGGCCCCCGTGTGCTGTGCTGGGGGGCCCGGTGAGGTGCGCTGGGGAGCCCGGTGAGCAGTGCTGTGGGCCCCCGTGTTCTATGCTCGGGAGCCGGGTGAGCAGGGCTGGGGAGCCCTGTGTGCTGGGCTGTGGTGCTTGGGAGCCGTGAGGACAGACTCTGCTGGGGAGCGTTTTGAAGAGGCTCTGCTAGAGATCCAGGCGGGCTATTGTGCTAGGGGGCATCGTGTGCTGTGTTGGGGAGCCCGGTGTGCTGGGCTTTGGTGCTGGGGAGCCGTGTGGACAGGCTCTGCTGGGGAGAGGGTTGAACAGGCTCTGATTGAGAGCCAGGCGGGCTGTGGTTCAGGGGAGCCCGGTGAGATGTGCTGGGGGGCCCCGTGTGCTGTGCCGGGGGGCCCGGTGTGCTGGGCTGGGGAGCTGGGCAGCCCGGTGTCCTGGACTGTGGTGATGGGGAGCCGTGCAGACAGGCTCTGCTGCGGAGCGGTGTGAACAGGCTCTGATGGAGAGCCAGACGGGCTGTGGTGCTGGGGGGCCCCGTGTGCTGTGCCGGGGGGCCCGGTGTGCTGGGCTGGGGAGCCCCGTGTGCTGGGCTGTGGTGCTGGGGAGCCCGGTGTCCTGGACTGTGGTGATTGGGAGCCGTGTGGACAGGCTCTGCTGGGGAGCGGTGTGAACAGGCTCTTCTGGGGAGCGGTGTGAACAGGCTCTGCTGGAGAGCCAGGCGGGCTGTGGTGCTGGGGAGCCGTGTGGAAAGGCTGTGCTGGGGAGTGGTTTGAGATGGCTCTGCATTAGAGCCAGGCGGGCTGTGGTGCTGGGGGCCCCCGTGTGCTGTGCTGGGGAGCCCGGTTAGCTGGGTTGGGGAGCCCGGTCTGCAGGGCTGTGCTGCTGGGGAGCCGTATGGACAGTCTCTCCTGGGAAAAGTTTGAACAGGCTCTGATGGAGAGCCAGGCTTGCTGTGGTGTTGGGGGCCCACGTGTGCTTTGCTGGGGAGCCCGTTGAGCTGGGCTGGGGAGCCTGGTGTGCTGGGCTGTGCTGCTGGGGAGGCGTGTGGACAGGCTGTGGTGGGGAGTGGTTTGAACAGGCTCTGCTGGAGAGCCAGGCGAGGTGTGGTGCTGGGGGCCCCCGTGTGCTGTGCTGGCAAGCCCGGTGTCCTAGGGTGTGCTGCTGGGGAGCCGTGTGTACCAGCTCTGCTGAGGAGCGGTGTGAACAGCCTCTGATGGAAAGCCAGGCGGGCTGTGGTGTTGGGGGCCCCCGTGTGCTGTGCTGGTGATGTGCTGGTGAGTCCGGTGAGCTGGGCTGGGGAGCCCGGTGTGCTGGGCTGTGCTGTTGGGGAGCCGTGTGGACAGGCTCTGCTGCGGAGCGCTGTGACCAGGCTCTGATGGAGAGCCAGGCGGGATGTGGTGCTGGGGGGCCCCGTGTGGACACGCTCTCTTGGGGAGTGGTTTGAACAGGCTCTGATGGAGAGCCAGGAGGGCTGTGGTGCTGGGGAGCCCGGTAGGCTTGGCAGAGGAGCCCGGTGTGCTGGGCGGTGCTGCTGGGGAGCCGTGTAGACAGGCTCTGCTGGGGAGCAGTGTGAACAGGCTCTGCTGGAGAGCCAAGCGGGCTGTGGTGCTGGGGAGCCGTGTGGACATTCTCTGCTGGGGAGTGGTTTGAACAGGCTCAGCTGGAGAGCCAGGCCGGCTGTGGTGCTGGGGGGCCCCGTGTGCTTTGCTGGGGAGCCCCGTGAGCTGGGCTGGGAACCCCGGTGTGCTGGGCTTTTGTGCTGGGGAGCCGTGTGGACAGGCTCTGCTGCGGAGGGGTGTGAACAGGCCCTGATGGAGAGCCAGGCGGGCTGTGGTGCTGGGGGACCCCGTGAGCTGTGCTCAGGAGCCCGGTGAGCTGGGCTGGGGAGCCCGGTGTGCTGGGCTGTGGTGCTGGGGGGCCCCGTGTGCTGTGCTGCGGAGCCCGGTGAGATCGGCGGGGGAGGCCAGTGTGCTGGGCAGTGCTCCTGGGGAGCCGTGTTGACCGGCTATGCTTGGGAGTGGTTGAGCAGGCTCTGCTGGAGAGCCAGGCGTGCCGTGGTGCTAGGTGCCCCCGTGTGCTTTGCTGGGGAACCCGGTGTGCTGTTCTGTGCTGCTGGGGAGCCGTGTAGACAGGCTCTGCTGCGGAGCGGTTTGAACAGGCTCTGCTGGAGAGCCAGGCGGGCTGTGGTGCTGGGGGCCCCCGTGTGCTTTGCTGGGGAGCCCGGTGAGATGGGCTGGGGAGCCCGGTGTGCTGGGCTGTGGTGCTGGGGAACCGTGAAGACAGGCTCTGCTGGGGAGCGGTGTGAACAGGCTCTAATGGAGAGCCAGGCGGGCTGTGGTGCTCGGGGCGCCCGTGTGCTGTGGAAGGGGGCCCGGTGAGCTTGGCTGGTGAGCCCGATGTGCTGGGCTGTGGTGCTGGCCAACCGTGTAGCCAGGCTCTGCTGGGGACTGGTGTGAACAGGCTCTGATGGAGAGCCAAGCGGGCTGTGGTGCTGGGGGCCCCCGTGTGCTGTGCTGGGCGCCCCCGTGTGCTGTGCTGGGTAGCCCGGTGTGCTGGGCTGTGCTGCTGGGGAGCCGTGTGGACAGGCTCTCCTGGGCAGCGGTGTGAATAGGCTCTGCTGGGGAGCCAGGCGGGCTGTGGTGCTGGGGGCCCTCGTGTGCTGTGCTGGGGAGCCCGGTGAGCTGGGCTGGGGAGCCCGGTGTGCAAGGCTGTGGTGCTGGCCAACCGTGTAGACAGGCCCTGCTGGGGGGCCCCGTGTGCTGTGCTGGGGAGCCGGGTGAGCTGGGCTGGGGAGCCCGGTGTGCAGGGCTGTGGTGCTGGGGAGCCGTGTTGACAAGCTCTGCTGGGGAGCGTTGTGAACAGGCTCTGCTGGGGAGCGGTGTGAACAGGCTCTGCTGGGGAGCGGTGTGAACAGGCACTGATGGAGAGCCAGGCGGGTTGTGGTGCTGGGGGGCCCAGTGTGCCGTGATCGGGAGCCCGGTGAGCAGGGCTGGGGAGCCTGGTGTGCTGGGCTGTGCTGCTGGGGAGCCGTGCAGACAGGCTCTGCTGGGGAGCAGTGTGAAGAGGCTCTGCTCGAGAGCCAGGCGGGCTGTGGTGCTGGGGGGCCCCGTGTGCAGTGCTGGAGAGCACGGTGAGCTGGGCTGTGGTGCTTGGGAGCCGTGTGGACAGGTTCTGCTGGGGAGCTGTGTGAAATGGCTCTGGTGGAGAGCCAGGCGTGCTGTGGTTCTGGGGGGCCCTGTGTGCTGTGCTGTGGAGCCCGGTGAGCTGGGCTGGGGAGCCCGGTGTGCTGGGCTGTGGTGCTGGGGAGCCTTGTAGACATTCTCTCCTGCGGAGCGGTGTGAACAGGCTCTTATGGAGAGCCAGGCGGCCTGTAGTGCTGGGGGCCCCCGTGTGCTGTGCTAGGCGGACCGGTGAGCTGGGCTGGGGAGCCCGGTGTGCTGGGCTCGGTAGCCCGGTTTGCTGGGCTTTGGTGCTTGGGAGCCGTGAGGACAAGCTCTGCTGCGGAGCGGTGTGAACAGGCTCTGATGGAGAGCCAGGCGGGCTGTGGTGCTGGGGGGCCCCGTGTGCTGTGCTGGGGAGCCCGGTGAGCAGGGCTGGGGAGCCTGGTGTGCTGGGCTGTGCTGCTGGGGAGCCGTGTGGACAGGCTCTGCTGGGGAGCGGTGTGAAGAGGCTCTGCTAGAGAGCCAGGCTGGCTGTGGTGCTGGGGGGCCCCGTGTGCAGTGCTGGAGAGCCCGGTGAGCTGGGCTGTGGTCCTGGGGAGCCGTGTGGACAGGCTCTGCTGGGGAGCGGTGTGAAATGGCTCTGATGGAGAGCCAGGCGGGCTGAGGTTCTGGGGGGCCCTGTGTGCTTTGCTGGGGGGCCCGGTGAGCTGGGCTGGGGATCCCGGTGTGCTGGGCTGTGGTGCTGGGGAGCCTTGTAGAAAGGCTTTGCTGGGGAGTGGTGTGAACAGGCTCTTTTGGAGAGCCAGGCGGGCTGTGGTGCTGGGGGACCCCGTGTGCTGTGATGGGGAGCTCGGTGTGCTCGGCTGGGGAGCCCGGTGTGCTGGGCTGTGGTGCTGGCGAGCCGTGTTGACAGGCTCTGCTGGGGAGTTGTGTGAACAGGCTCGACTGGAGAGACAGGCGGGCTGTGGTGGTGGGGGCCCCCGTGTGATGTCCCGGGGAGCCCAGTGTTCTGGGCTGTGCTGCTGGGGAGCCGTGTGGACAGGCTCTGCTGGGGAGCAATTCGGGCTGTGGTGCTGGGGGGCCCCGTGTGCTGTGCTGGGGAGCCCGGTGAGCTGGGCTGGGGAGCTCGGTGTGCTGGGCTGTAGTGCTGGGGAATCGTGTAGACAGGCTCTGTTAGGGAGCGGTGTGAACAGGCACTGATGGAGAGCCAGGTGGGCTGTGGTGTGGGGGGCCCCAGTGTGCTGTGCTGGGGAGCCCGGTGTGCTGTGCTTTGCTGCTTTGGAGCCCTGTGGAAAGGCTCTGCTGGGGAGTGGTTTGAACAGGCTCTGATGGAGAGCCAGGCGGGCTGTGGTGCTGGGTGGCCCCGTGTGCTGTGCTGGGGAGCCCCTTGAGCTGGGCTGGCGAGCCCGGTGTGCTGGGCTGTGGTGCTGGGGAGCCGTGTACACAGGCTCTGCTGGGGAGCGGTGTGCACAGGCTCTGAAGGAGAGCCAGGCTGGCTGTGGTGCTGGGGAGCCCGGTGAGCTGGGCAGAGGATCCCGGTGTGCTGGGCTGTGCTGCTGGGCAGCCGTGTACACAGGCTCTGCTGGGGAGCGGTGTGAACAGGCTCTGCTGGGGAGCGGTGTGAACAGGCACTGATGGAGAGCCAGGCCGTCTGTGGTGCTGGGGGCCCCCGTGTGCTGTGCTGGGGAGCCCGGTGAGCTGGGCCGAGGAGCCCGGTGTGCTGGGCTGTGGTTCTGGGGAGAAGTGTGGACAGGCTCTGCTGGAGAGCCAGGCGGGCTGTGGTGCTGGGGGCGCCCGTGTGCTGTGCTCAGGAGCCCGTTGAGCTTGGCTGGGAAGCCCGGTGTGCTGGGCTGTGGTGCTGGGGAGCAGTGTAGACAGGCTCTGCTGTGGAGTGGTTTTAACAGGGTTTGATGCAGAGCCAGGCAGGCTGTATTGCTGGGGGGCCATGTGTGCTGTGCTGGGGAGGCCGGTGTGCTGGGCTGTGGTGCTGGTGAGCCGTGCGGACAGGCTGTGCTGTGGAGCGGTGTGAACAGGCTCTGATGGAGAGCCAGGCGGGCTGTGGTGCTGGGGGGCACCGTGTTCTGCGCTGGGGAGCCCGGTGAGCTGGGCTGGGGAGCCCGGTGTGCTGGGCTGTGCTGCTGGGGAGGCGTGTGGACCGGCTCTGCTGGGGAGCGGTGTGAACAGGATCTGATGGAGAGCCTGGTGGGCTGTGGTGCTGGGGGGCCCCCGTGTGCTGTGCTGGGGAGCCCGGTGAGCTGGGCGGAGGAGCCCGGTGTGCTGGGCTGTGCTGCTTGGGAGCCGTGTGGACAGGCTCTGCATGGGAGTGGTTTGAACAGGCTCTGATGGAGAGCCAGGCGGGCTGTTGTGTTGGGGAGCCCCGTGTTCTGTGCTGGGGAGCCGGGTGAGCTGGGCTGCGGACCCGGTGTTCTGGGCTGTTCTGCTGGGGAGCCGTGTGGACAGGCTCTTCTGGGGATCGGTGTGGACAGGCTCTGCTGGACAGCCAGGCGGGCTGTGGTGCTGGGGTGCCCCGTGTGCTGTGCTGGGGAGCCCGTTGAGCTGGGCTGTGGAGCCCGGCGTGCTGGGCTTTTGTGCTGGGGAGCGGTGTGGACAGGCTCTGCTGGAGAGCCAAGCAGGCTGTGGTGCTGGGGGGCCCCGTGTGCGCTGCTGGGGAGCCCGGTGTGCTGGGCTGTTGTGCTGGGGAGCCGTGTAGACGGGCTCTGCTGTGGAGCGGTGTTAACAGGCTATGATGGAGAGCAAGGCGGACTGTGATGCTTTGGGGCCCCGTGTGCTGTGCTGGAGAGCAAGGTGAGCTGGGCTGGGGAGCCCGGTGAGCTGGGCTGTGGTGCTGGGGAGCCGTGTAGAGAGGCTCTGCTGCGGAGCGGTGTGAACAGGCTCTGATGGAGGGCCAGGCGGGCTGTGGTGCTGGGGGGCCCCTTGTGCTGTGCTGGGGGGCCCGGTGAGCTGCGCTGGGGAGCCCGGTGTGCTTGTCTGAGCTGCTTGGGTGCCGTGTGGACAGGGTCTGCTGGGAAGCGGTGTTAACAGGCTCTGATGTAGAGCCGGGCGGGCTGTGGTGCTGGGGGCCCCCGTGTGCTGTGCTTGGTAGCCCGGTGAGCTGGGCTGGGGAGCCCGGTGTGCTGGGCTGAGCTGCTGGGGTGCCGTGTGTACAGGGTCTGCTTGGAAGCGGTGTGAAAAGGCTCTGATGGAGAGCCAGGCGGGCTGTTGTGCTGGGGGGCGCCCGTGTGCTGTGATGGGGAGCCCGGTGATCTGGGCTGGGTAGGCCGGTGTGCTCGTCTGTGCTGCTGGGGAGCCGTGTGGACAGGCTCTGCTGGGGAGTGTTTTGAAGAGGCTCTGATGGAGAGCCAGGTGGCCTGTGGTGCTGGGGGGCCCCGTGTGCTGTGCTGGGAAGCCCGGTGAGCTTGGCTGGGGAGCCCGGTGTGCTGGACTGTGGTACTGGGGAGCCGTGTGGACCGGCTCTGCTGGGGAGTGGTTTGAAAAGGCTCTGCTCGACAGCCAGGCGGGCGGTTGTGATGGGGGGTCCCGTGTGCCGTGCTGGGGAGCCCGGTGTGCTGGGCTGTGGTGCTGGGGAGCCGTGTAAACTGGCTCTGCTGCGGAGCGCTGTGAACAGGCTCTGATGGAGAGACAGGCGGGCTGTGGTGCTGGGGGCCCGCGTGTGCTGTGCTGGGGAGCCCGTTGAGCTGGGCTGGGGAGACCGGTGTGCTGGGCTGTGGTGTTGGGGAGCCGTGTAGACAGGCTCTGCTGGGGACCCATTCGGGCTGTGGTGCTGGGGGGCCCCGTGTGCTGTGCTGGGGAGCCCGGTGAGCTGGGCTGGGGAGCCCGGTGTACTGTGCTGTGGTGCTGGGGAGCCGTGTAGACATGCCCTGCTGCCGAGCGCTGTGAAAAGGCTCTGATGGAGAGCCAGGCAGGCTGTGGTGCTGGGGAGCCCGGTGTGCTGGGCTGTGGTGCTGGGGAGCCGTGTAGACAGGCTCTGATGGACAGCCAGGTGGGCTGTGGTGCTGGGGGGCCCCGTGTGCTGTGCTGGGGAGCCCGTTGAGCTGGGCTTCGGGGAGCCCGGTGTGCTGGGCTGTGCTGCTGGGGAGCCCTGTGTACAGGCCCTGCTGGGGAGTTGTGTGAATAGGCTCTGCTGGAGAGCCAGGCGGGTTGTGGTGCTGGGGGCACCCGTGTGATATCCCGGGGAGCCCGGTGAGCTGGGCTGGGGAGCCCGGTGTGCTGTGCTGTGCTGCTGGGGACAGGTTTGAACAGGCTCTGATGGAGAGCCAGGCGGGCTATGGTGCTGGGGGGGCCCGTGTGCTGTGCTGGGGAGCCCGGTGAGATGGGCTGGGCAGCCCGGTGTGCTGGGCTGTGGTGCTTGGGAGCTGTGTGGACTCGCTCTGCTGGGGAGTGGTTTGAACAGGCTCTGATGGAGAGCCGGGCGGGCTGTGGTACTCGGGGGGACCGTGTGCTGTCCTGGGGAGCCCGTTGAGCTGGGCTGGGGAGCCCAGTGTGCTGGGCTGTGGTGCTGGGGAGCCGTGTGGACAGGCGCTGTTGGGGAGTGGTTTGAATAGGCTCTGATGGAGAGCCAGGAGGGCTGTGGTGCTGGGGAGCCCGGTGAGCTTGGCTGGGAAGCCCGGTGGGCTGGGTTATGCTGCTGGGGAGCCGTGTAGAAAGGCTCTGCTGGGGAGTTGTGTGAACAGGCTCTGCTGGGGAGTGGTTTCAACAGGCGCTGCTGGATAGCCAGGCGGGCTGTGGCTTCTGGGGGGCCCCGTGTGCCTTGCTTGGGAGCCCGGTGAAATCGGCTGGGGAGCCCGGTGTGCTGGGCTGTGCTGCTGGGGAGCCCTGTGGACAGGCTCTACTGTGGAGCGGTGTTAACAGGCTCTGCTGGAGAGCCAGGCGGCCTGTGGTTCTGGGGGCCCCCGTATCAAGGTCTGGGGAGCCTGGTTAGTTGGGCTGGGGAGCCCGGTGAGCTGGGCTGTGCAGCTGGTGAGCCGTGTAGACAGGCTCTGCTGGGGATTGGTTTCAACAGACTCTGCTGGAGAGCCAGGCGGGCTGTGGTGCTGGGGGGCCCCGTGTGCCTTGCTGGGGAGCCTGGTGAGATCGGCTGGGGAGCCCGGTGTGCTGGGCTGTGCTGCTGGGGAGCCCTGTTGACAGGCTCTGCTGGGGAGCGGTGTTAACAGGCTCTGCTGGAGAGCCAGGCGGCCTATGGTTCTGGGGGCCCCCGTGTCCAGTGCTGAGGAGACCTGTTAGCTGGGCTGGGGAGCCAAGTGTGCTGGGCTGTGGTGCTGGGGAGCCGTGTGGACAGGCTCTGCTGGAGATCCAGGCGGGCTGTGGTGCTGGGGGCGACCGTGTGCATTGCTGGGGAGCCCGGTGTTCTGGGCTGTGCTGCTGGGGAGCCGTGTGGACAGGCTCTGCTGGAGAGCCAGGCGGGCTGTGGTGCTGGGGGCCCCCGTGTGCTGTGCTGCTGAGAACGGTGAGCTGGGCTGGGGAGCCCGGTGTGCTGGGCTGTGGTGCTGGGGAGCCGTGTGGACAGGCTCTGCTGGAGAGCCAGGCGGGCTGTGGTGCTGGCGGCTCCCGTTTGCTTTGCTGGGGATCCCGGTGAGCTGGGCTGTGCTGCTGGGGAGCCGTGTGGACAGGCTCTGCTGGGGAATGGCTTGAACAGGCTCTTCTGGAGAGCCAGGGTGGCTGTGGTGCTGGGGGCCCCCGTGTGATGTCCCAGGGAGCCCGGTGAGCTGGGCTGGGGAGCCCGGTGTGCTGGGCTGTGCTGCTGGGGAGCCGTGTGGACAGGCTCTGCTGGCGACAGGTTTGAACAGGCTCTGATGGTGAGCCAGGAGGGCTGTGGTGCTGGGGGGCCCCGTGTGCTGTGCTGGGGAGCCCGGTGAGCTGGGCTGGGGAGCCCGTTGTTCTGGGCTGTGGTGCTGGGGAGCCGTGTAGACAGGCTCTGCTGCAGAGCGGTGTGAACAGGCTCTTCTGGAGAGCCAGGCGCGCTGTGGTACTGGGGGCCCCGTGTTTTGTGCTGGGGAGCCCGGTGTGCTGGGCTGTGCTGCTGGGGAGCCGTGTAGACAGGCTCTGCTGGGTAGCGGTGTCAAAAGGCTCTGATCGAGAGCCAGGTGGGCTGTGGTGCTGGGGGCCCCCGTGTGCTGTGCTGAAGAGCCCGGTGAGCTGGGCTGGGGAGCCCGGTGTCCTAGGCTGTGCTGCTGGGGAGCCGTGTAGACAGGCTCTGCTGGGGAGCAGTGTGAACAGGTTCTGCTGGAGAGCCAGGCGGGCTGTGGTGCTGGGTTTTCCCATGTGCTGTGCTGTGGAGCCAGTTGAGCTGCGCTTGGGAGCCCGGTGTTCTGGGCTGTGGTGCTGGGGAGCCGTGTGGACAGGCTCTGCTGGGGAGAGGGTTGAACAGGCTCTGATGGAGAGCCAGGCGGGCTGTGGTGCTGGGGGCCCCCGTGTGCTGTGTTGGGGGGCCTGGTGAGCTTGGCTGTGGAGCCCGGTGTACTGGACTGTGGTGCTGGCCAACCGTGTAGACAGGCTCTGCTGGGGAGCCCCGTGTGCTGTGCTGGGGAGCCCGGTGAGATCGGTTGGGGAGCCCGGTGTGCTCGGCTGTGCTGCTGGGGAGCCGTGTAGACAGGCTCTGCTGGGGAGCGGAGTGAACAGGCTGTGATGGAGAGCCAGGCGGGATGTGGTGCTTGGGGCCCCCGTGTGCTGTGCTGCGGAGCCCGGTGAGATCGGCTGGGGAGCCCGGTGTGCTCGGCTGTGCTGCTGGGGAGCCGTGTAGACAGGCTCTGCTGGGGAGCGGAGTGAACAGGCTGTGATGGAGAGCCATGCGGGCTGTTGTGCTGGGACGCCCCGTGTGCTGTGCTGGGGGGCCCCGTGTGCTGTGCTGGGGAGCCCCGTGTGCTGTGCTGGGGAGCCCGTTGAGCTGGGCTGGGGAGCCCGGTGTGCTGGGTTATGGTGCTGGGGAGCCTTGTGTACAGGCTCTGTTGGGGAGTGGTTTGAACAGGCTCTGCTGAGTAGCGGAGTGAACAGGCTCTGATGGAGAGCCAGGCGGGCTGTGGTGCTGGGGGGCCCCGTGTGCTGTGCTGGGGATCTCGTTGAGCTTTGCTGGGGAGCCGTGTGCACAGGCTCTGCTGGGTAGTGGTTTGAATAGGCTCTGCTCGAGAGCCAGGCGGGCTGTGGTGCTGGGGGGCCCCGTGTGCAGTGCTGGGGAGCCCGGTGAGCTGGGCTGGGGAGCCCGGTTTGCTGGGCTGTGGTGCTGGGGAGCCGTGTAGACAGGCTCTGCTGCGGAGCGCTGTGACCAGGCTCTGCTGAGGAGCCAGGCGGGATGTGGTGCTGGGGGGCCCCCGTGTGCTGTTCTGGGGAACCCGGTGTGCTGTTCTGTGCTGCTGGGGAGCCGTGTGGACCGGGTCTTCTGGGGAGCGGTGTGAAAAGGCTCTGCTGGAGAGCCAGGCGGCCTGTGTTGCGGTGTGCTGGGCTGTGCTGCTGGGGAGCCGTGTAGACAGGCTCTGCTGGGGAGCGGTGTGAACAGGCTCTGATGGAGAGCCAGGCGGGCTGTGGTGCTGGGGGCCCCCGTGTGCTCTGCAACGGAGCCCGGTGAGCAGGGCTGGGGAGCCCGGTGTTCTGGGCTGTGGTGCTGGGCAGCCGTGTGGAAAAGCTCTGCTGGGGAGCGGTGTGAAGAGGCTCTGATGGAGAGCAAGGCTGACTGTGGTGCTGGGGGCCCCCGTGTGCTGTGCTGGGGAGCCCGGTGAGCTGGGCTGGGGATCCCTGTGTGGTTTGCTGTGGTGATGGGGAGCCGTGTAGACAGGCTGTGCTGTTGAGCGGTGTGAACAGGCTCTGATGGAGAGCCAGCCGGGCTGTGGTGCTGGGGGCCCCCGTGTGCTGTACTCGGGAGCCCAGTGAGCTGGGCTTCGGAGCCCAGTGTGCTGGGCTGTGGTGCTGGGAAGCCGTGTGGACAGGCTCTGCTGGGGAGATGGTTGAACAGGCTCTGATGGAGAGCCAGGCGGGCTGTTGTGCTGGGTAGCCCCGTGTGCTGTGCTGGGGGGGCCCGTGTGCTGTGCTGGGGAGCCCGTTGAGTTGGGCTGGGGAGCCCGGTGTGCTGGTCTGTGGTGCTGGGGAGCCGTGTGGACAGGCTCTGCTGGGGAGAGGGTTGATCAGGTTCTGATGGAGAGCCAGGCGTGCTGTGGTGCTGGGGGGCCCCGTGTGCTATGCTGAGGAGCCCAGTGTGCTGGGCTGTGGTGTTGGGGAGCTGTGTGGACAGGGTCTGCTGGGGAGAGGGTTGAACAGGCTCTGATGGAGAGCCAGGCGGGCTGTACTACAGGGGAGCCCGGTGAGCTGTGGTGGGGGCCCCCGTGTGCTGTGCTGGGGAGCCGGGTGAGCAGGGCTGGGGAGCAAGGTGTGCTGGGCTGTTTTGCTGGGGAGCCATGTGGACAGGCTCTGCTGGGGAGTGGTTTGAACAGGCTCTGATTTAGAGCCAGGCGGGCTGTGGTGCTGGGGGCCCCCGTGTGCTGTGCTGGGGTGCCCGGTGTGCTGGGCTGTGGTGCTGGGGAGCCGTGTAGACAGTCTCTGCTGGGCAGAGGTGTGAAGAGGCTCTGATGGAGAGCCAGGCGGGCTGTGGTGCTGGGGGCCCCCGTGTGCTGTGCTAGGGATCCCGGTGTGCTGGGCTGTGGTGCTGGTGAGCCGTGTGGACAGGCACTGCTGAGGAGAGTTTTGTACAGGCTCTGATGGAGAGCCAGGCGGGCTGTTGTGCTGGGAAGTCCCGTGTGCTTTGCTGGGGGGGCCCGTGTGCTGTGCTGGGGGGCCCCGTGTGCTGTGCTGGGGAGCCCGTTGAGCTGGGCTGGGGAGCCCGGTGTTCTGGGCTGTGGTGCTGGGGAGCCGTGTGGACAGGCTCTGCTGAGGGAGTGGTTTGAACAGGCTCTGATGGAGAGCCAGGCGACCTGTGATGCTGGGCGCCCCCGTGTGATGTGTTGGGGGGACCGGTGAGGTGGTCTGGGCACCCCAATGTGCTGGGCTGTGGTGCTGGGGAGCCGTGTCGACAGGCTCTGCTGGGGAGCGGTGTGAACAGGCTCTGCTGGAGAGCCAGGCGGGCCGTGGTGCTGGGGGCTCCCGTGTGCTGTGCTGGGGAGCCCGGTGAGCTGGGCTCTGCTGCTGGGGAGCCATGTAGACAGGCTCTGCTGGGGAGCAGTGTGAAAAGGCTCTGCTGGAGAGCCAGGCGGGCTGTGGAGCTGGGGAGCCGTGTGGACAGGCTCTGCTGGGGAGTGGTTTGAACAGTCTCTGCTGGAGAGCCAGGCGGGCTGTGGTGCTGTGGGGCCCGCGTGTGCTGTGCTGTGGAGCCCGGTGAGCTGGGCTGGGGAGCCCGGTGTGCTGGGCTGTGGTGCTGGGCAGCCGTGTAGAAAGGCTCTGCTGCGGAGCGATGTGAACAGGCTCTTATGGAGAGCCAGGCGGGCTGTAGTGCTGAGGGGCCCCGTGTGCTGTGCTGGGGAGCCCGGTGAGCTGTGCTGTGGAGCCCGGTGTGCTGGGCTGTGGTGCTGGGGAACCGTGTGGACCTGCTCTGCTGGGGAGTGGTTTGAAAAGGCTCTGCTGGAGAGCCAGGCTGGCTGTGGTGCTGGGGGGGCCACGTGTGCTGTGCTGGGTAGTGCGTTGAGCTGGGCTGGGGAGGCCGGTGGGCTGGGCTATGCTGCTGGGGAGCCGTGTAGAAAGGATCTGCTGGGGAGCGGTGTGAACAGGCTCTGCTGGGGAGTGGTTTCAACAGACTCTGCTGGAGAGCCAGGCGGGCTGTGGTGCTTGGGGGCCCCGTGTGCCTTGCTGGGGAGCCCGGTGACATCGGCTGCGGAGCCCGGTGTGCTGGGCTCTGCTGCTGGTGAGCCCTGTGGACAGGCTCTACTGGGGAGCAGTGTTAACAGGCTCTGCTGCAGAGCCAGGCGGCCAGTGGTTGTGGGGGCCCCCGTGTCCAGTGCTGGGGAGCCCGGTAAGCTGGGCTGGGGAGCCCGGTGAGTTGGGCTGTGCTGCTGGGGAGCCGTGTAGACAGGCTCTGCTGGGGAGCGGTTTCAACAGACTCTGCTGGAGAGCCAGGTGGGCTGTGGTGCTGGGGGACCCTGTGTGCCTTGCTGGGGAGCCCGGTGAGATCGGCTGGGGAGTCCGGTGTTCTGGGCTGTGCTGCTGCGGAACCCTGTTGACAGGCTCTGCTGGGGAGCGGTGTTAACAGGCTCTGCTGGAGAGCCAGGAGGCTTGTGGTTCTGGGGGCCCCCGTGTCCAGTGCTGGGGAGCCCGGTTAGCTGGTGCTGGGGAGCCCGGTGTGCTGGGCTCTGGTGCTGGGGAGCCGTGTGGACAGGCTCTGCTGGAGATCCAGGCGGGCTGTGGTGCTGGGGGCCACCGTGTGCTGTGCTGGGGAGCCCGGTGTGCTGGGCTGTGCTGCTGGGGAGCCGTGTGGACAGGCTCTGATGGAGAGCCAGGCGGGCTGTGGTGCTGGGGGCCCCGGTGTTCTTTGCTGCGGAGCACGGTGAGCTGTGCTGGGGAACCCGGTGTGCTGGGCTGTGCTGCTGGGGAGCCGTGTGAAGAGGCTCTGATGGAGAGCAAGGCGGGCTGTGGTGCTGGGGTCCCCCGTGTGCCGTGCTGGGGATCCCGGTGTGCTGGGCTGTGGTGCTGGGGAGCCGTGTGGACAGTCACTGCTTACGAAAGTTTTGTACAGGCTCTGATGGAGAGCCAGTCGGGCTGTTGTGCTGGGAAGTCCCGTGTGCTTTGCTGGGGGGCCCGTGTGCTGTGCTGGGGGGCCCCGTGTGCTGTGCTGGGGAGCCCGTTGAGCTGGGCTGGAGAGCCCGGTGTGCTGGGCTGGAGAGCCCGGTGTGCTGGGCGTTGGTGCTGGGGAGCCGTGTAGACAGGCTCTGCTGGAGATCCAGGCGGGCTGTGGTCTTGGGGGCCACCGTGTGCTTTGCTGGGCGGCCCGGTGAGCTGGGCTGGGGAGCCCGGTGTGCTGGGCTGGAGAGCCTGGTGTGCTGGGCGTTGGTGCTGGGGAGCCGTGTAGACAGGCTCTGCTGGAGATCCAGGCGGGCTGTGGTCTTGGGGGCCACCGTGTGCTTTGCTGGGGAGCCCGGTGTGCTGGGCTGTGCTGCTGGGGAGCCGTGTGGACAGGCTCTGCTGGAGAGCCAGGCGGGCTGTGGTGCTGGGGGCCCCCTTGTGTTGTGCTGCGGAGCACGGTGAGCTGGGCTGGGGAGCCCGGTGTACTGGGCTGTGGTCCTGGGGAGCCGAGTGGACAGGCTCTGCTGGGGATTGGTTTGAACAGTCTCTGCTGGAGAGCCAGGCGGGCTGTGGTGCTGGGGGGCCCTGTGTGCTGTGCTGTGGAGCCCGGTGAGCTGGGCTGCGGAGCCCGGTGTGCTGGGCTGTGGTGTTGGGGAGCCGTGTAGACAGGCTCTGCTGCGGAGCGGTGTGAACAGGCTCTAATGGAGAGCCAGGCGGGCTGTAGTGCTGAGGGCCCCCGTGTGCTGTGCTAGGCGGCCCGGTGAGCTGGGCTGGGGAGCCCGGTGTGCTGGGCTGGAGAGCCCGGTGTGCTGGGCGTTGGTGCTGGGGAGCCGTGTAGACAGGCTCTGCTGCGGAGCGGTGTGACCAGGCTCTGATGGAGAGCCAAGCGGGCTGTGGTGCTGGGGGCCCCCGTGTGCTCTCCTGTGGAGCCCGGTGAGCTGGGCTGGGGAGCCCGGTGTGCTGGGCTGTTGTGCTGGGGAGCCGTGTAGACAGGCTCAGCTGGGGAGCGGTGTGAACAGGCTCTGATGGAGAGCCAGGCGGGCTGTGGTGCTGGGGGGCCCCGTGTCCTGTGCTGGGGAGCCCGTTGAGCCGGGCTGGGGAGCCCGGTGTGCTGGGCTGTGGTGCTGGGGAGCCGTGAGGAAAGGCTCTGCTGGGGAGAGGGTTGAACAGGCTCTGATGGAGAGCAAGGCTGGCTGTGGTGCTGGGGGCCCCCGTGTGCTTTGCTGGGGGGCCCGGTGAGCTGGGCTGGGGAGCCCGGTGTACTGGACAGTGGTGCTGGCCAACCGTGTAGACAGGCTCTGCTGGGGGGCCCCATGTGCTGTGCTGGGGAGCCCGGTGAGCTGGGCTGGGGAGCCCGGTGTACTGGGCTGTGCTGCTGGGGAGCCGTGTGGACAGGTTCTGCTGGGGATTGGTTTGAACAGGCTCTGCTTCAGAGCCAGGCGGGCTGTGGTGCTGGGGGTCGCCGTGTTCCATGCTGGGGAGCCCGTTGAGCCTGGCTGGGGAGCCCGGTGTGCTGGGCTGTGGTGCTGGGGAGCCGTGTGGACAGGCTCTGCTGGGGAGAGGGTTGAACAGGCTCTGATGGAGAGCCAGGTGGGCTGTGGTTCAGGGGAGCCCGGTGAGCTGTGCTGGGGAGCCCGGTGTGCTGGGATGTGGTGCTGGGGAGCCGTGTGGACAGGCTCTGCTGGGGAGAGGGTTGAACAGGCTCTGCTGGAGAGCTAGGCGGCCTGTGGTTCTGGGGGCCCCCGTGTCCTGTGCTGGGGAGCCCGGTGAGCTGGGCTGGGGAGCCCGGTGAGCTGGGCTATGCTGCTGGGGAGCCGTGTAGACAGGCTCTGCTGGGGAGTGGTTTCAACAGACTCTGCTGGAGAGCCAGGCGGGCTGTGGTGTTGGGGGGCCCCGTGTGCCTTGCTGTGGAGCCTGGTGAGATCGGCTGGGGAGCCCGGTGTGCTGGGCTGTGCTGCTGGGGAGCCGTGTGGACAGGCTCTGCTGGAGATCCAGGCGGGCTGTGGTCCTTGGGGCCACCGTGTGCTTTGCTGGGGAGCCCGGTGTGCTGGGCTCTGCTGCTGGGGAGCCGTGTGGACAGGCTCTACTGGAGAGCCAGGCGGGCTGTGGTGCTGGGGGCCCCCTTGTGCTGTGCTGCGGAGCACGGTGAGCTGGGCTGGGGAGCCCGGTGTACTGGGCTGTGGTGCTGGGGAGCCGTGTGGACAGGCTCTGCTGGGGAGCGGTTTGAACAGGCTCTGCAGGAGAACCAGGCGGGCTGTGGTGCAGGGGGGCCCCGTGTTGTTTGCTGGGGGCCCCCGTGTGCTGTACTGGGGAGCACGGTGTTCTGGGCTGTGCTGCTGGTGAGCCGTGTGGTCAGGCTCTGCTGCAGAGCTCTGCTGGGGAGCGGTCTGAAAAGGCTCTGCTGGAGGGGCAGGCAGGCTGTGGTGCAGGGGGCCCCCGTGTGCTGTGCTGGGGAGCCCAGTGTGCTGAGTTGTGGTTCTGGGGAGCCGTGTAGACAGGCTCTGCTGGGGAGCGGTGTGAACAGCCTCTGCTGGAGAGCCAGGCGGCCTCTGCTGCTGGGGGCGCCCGTGTTCTGTGCTCGGGAGCCCGGTGAGCTGGGCTGGGGAGCCCGGTGTGCTGGGCATTGCTGCTGGGGAACCGTGTAGACAGGCTCTGCTGGGGAGCGGTTTAAACACGCTCTGCCGGAGAGCCAGGCGGGCTGTGGTGCTGGGGGCCCCCGTGTGCTGTGCTGGGGAGCCCGGTGAGCTGGGCTGAGGATCCCGGTGTGCTGGGCTGTGGTGCTTGGGAGCCGTGTAGACAGGCTCAGCTGGGGAGCGGTGTGAACAGGCTCTGATGGAGAGCCAGGCGGGCTGTGGTGCTGGGGGCCCCCGTGTGCTGTGCTGGGGGGCCCGGTGAGCTGGGCTGGGGAGCCCGGTGTACTGGACAGTGGTGCTGGCAAACCGTGTAGACAGGCTCTGCTGGGGGGCCCCATGTGCTGTGCTGGGGAGCCCGGTGAGCAAGGCTGGGGAGCCCGGTGTACTGGGCTGTGCTGCTGGGGAGCCGTGTGGACAGGTTCTGCTGGGGATTGGTTTGAACAGGCTCTGCTTCAGAGCCAGGCTGGCTGCGGTGCTGGGGGTCCCCGTGTTCCATGCTGGGGAGCCCGGTGAGCTTGGCCGTTTAGCCCGCTGTGGTAGGAGGTGCTGCTGGGGAGGCTTGTGGACAGGGACTGCTGGGGAGTGCTTTGAACAGGCTCTGCTGGGGAGCCAGGTGGGCTGTGGTGCTGGGGGTCCCCGTGTGCTGTGCTGGGGAGCCCGGTGAGCTGGGCTGGGGAGCCCGGTGTGCTGGGCTGTGGTGCTGGGGAGCCGTGTAGACAGGCTCTGCTTCTGAGCGGAGTGAACAGGCTCTGCTGGGGAGCGGTATGAACAGTCTCTGATGGAGAGCCAGGCGGGCTGTGGTGCTGGGGGCCCCCGTGTGCTGTGCTGGAGAGCCCGGATAGCTGGGCTAGGGAGCCCGGTGTGCAGGGCTGTGCTGCTGGGGAGCCGTATGGACAGTCTCTGGTGGGGAGAGTTTTGAACAGGCTCTGATGGAGAGCCAGGCGGGCTGTGGTCTTGGGGGCCCCCGTGTGCTTTGCTGGGGAGCCCATTGAGCTGGGCTGGGGAGCCCGGTGTGCTGGGCTGTTGTGCTGGGGAGCTGTGTGTTTAGGCTCTGCTGGTTAGAGGGTTGAACATGCTCTGATTTAGAGCCAGGCGGGCTGTGGTGCTGGGGGCCCCCGTGTCCTGTGCTCGGGAGCCCGTTGAGCTGGGCTGGGGAGCCCGGTGTGCTGGGCTGTGGTGCTTGCGAACCGTGAAGACATGCTCTGCTGGTGAGCGGTGTGAACAGGCTCTGATGGAGAGCCAGGCGGGCTGTGGTGCTGGGGGCCCCCGTGTGCTGTGCTGGGGGGCCCGGTGAGCTTGGCTGGTGAGCCCGGTGTGCTGGGCTGTGGTGCTGGCCAACCGTGTAGTCAGGCTCTGCTGGGGGGCCCCGTGTGCTGTGCTGGGAAGCCCGTTGAGCCTGGCTGGGGAGCCCGGTGTGCTGGGCTGTGGTGCCGGGAAGCCGTGTGGACATGCTCTGCTGGGGAAAGGGTTGAACAGGCTCTGATGGAGAGCCAGGCGGGCTGTGGTGCTGGGGGGCCCCGTGTGCTGTGCTGGGGAGCCCGGTGTGCTGGGCTGTGGTGCTGGGGAGCCGTGTGGACAGGCTATGCTGGGGAGAGGGTTGAACAGGCTCTGATGGAGAGCCAGGCGGGCTGTGGTTCAGGGGAGCCCGGTGAGCTGTGCTGGGGAGCCCGGTGTGCTGGGCTGTGGTGCTGGGGAGCCGTGTGGACAGGCTCTGCTGGGGAGAGGGTTGAACAGGCTCTGATGGAGAGCCAGGCGGGCTGTGGTTCAGGGGAGCCCGGTGAGCTCTGCTGGGGAGCCCGGTGTGCTGGGATGTGGTGCTGGGGAGCCGTGTGGACAGGCTCTGCTGGGGAGAGGGTTGAACAGGCTCTGCTTGAGAGCTAGGCGGCCTGTGGTTCTGGGGGCCCCCGTGTCCAGTGCTGGGGAGCCCGGTTAAGTGGGCTGGGGAGCCCAGTGAGCTGGGCTGTGCTGCTGGGGAGTCGTGTAGACAGGCTCTGCTGGGGAGTGGTTTCAAAAGACTCTGCTGGAGAGCCAGGCGGGCTGTGGTGCTGGGGGGCCCCGTGTGCTGTGCTGGGGAGCCCGGTGTGCTGGGCTGTGGTGCTGGGGAGCCGTGTGGACAGGCTCTGCTGGGGAGAGGGTTGAACAGGCTCTGATGGAGAGCCAGGTGGGCTGTGGTTCAGGGGAGCCCGGTGAGCTGTGCTGGGGAGCCCGGTGTGCTGGGATGTGGTGCTGGGGAGCCGTGTGGACAGGCTCTGCTGGGGAGAGGGTTGAACAGGCTCTGCTGGAGATCTAGGCGGCCTGTGGTTCTGGGGGCCCCCGTGTCCTGTGCTGGGGAGCCTGGTTAGCTGGGCTGGGGAGCCCGGTGAGCTGGGCTATGCTGCTGGGGAGCCGTGTAGACAGGCTCTGCTGGGGAGTGGTTTCAACAGACTCTGCTGGAGAGCCAGGCGGGCTGTGGTGTTGGGGGGCCCCGTGTGCCTTGCTGTGGAGCCTGGTGAGATCGGCTGGGGAGCCCGGTGTGCTGGGCTGTGCTGCTGGGGAGCCGTGTGGACAGGCTCTGCTGGAGATCCAGGCGGGCTGTGGTCCTTGGGGCCACCGTGTGCTTTGCTGGGGAGCCCGGTGTGCTGGGCTCTGCTGCTGGGGAGCCGTGTGGACAGGCTCTGCTGGAGAGCCAGGCGGGCTGTGGTGCTGGGGGCCCCCTTGTGCTGTGCTGCGGAGCACGGTGAGCTGGGCTGGGGAGCCCGGTGTACTGGGCTGTGGTGCTGGGGAGCCGTGTGGACAGGCTCTGCTGGGGAGTGGTTTGAACAGGCTCTGCTGGAGAACCAGGCGGGCTGTGGTGCAGGGGGGCCCCGTGTTGTTTGCTGGGGGCCCCCGTGTGCTGTACTGGGGAGCACGGTGTTCTGGGCTGTGCTGCTGGTGAGCCGTGTGGTCAGGCTCTGCTGCAGAGCTCTGCTGGGGAGCGGTCTGAAAAGGCTCTGCTGGAGGGGCAGGCAGGCTGTGGTGCAGGGGGCCCCCGTGTGCTGTGCTGGGGAGCCCAGTGTGCTGAGTTGTGGTTCTGGGGAGCCGTGTAGACAGGCTCTGCTGGGGAGCGGTGTGAACAGCCTCTGCTGGAGAGCCAGGCGGCCTGTGGTGCTGGGGGCCCCCGTGTTCTGTGCTCGGGAGCCCGGTGAGCTGGGCTGGGCAGCCCGGTGTGCTGGGCAGTGCTGCTGGGGAACCGTGTAGACAGGCTCTGCTGGGGAGCGGTTTAAACACGCTCTGCCGGAGAGCCAGGCGGGCTGTGGTGCTGGGGGCCCCCGTGTGCTGTGCTGGGGAGCCCGGTGAGCTGGGCTGGGGATCCCGGTGTGCTGGGCTGTGGTGCTTTGGAGCCGTGTAGACAGGCTCAGCTGGGGAGCGGTGTGAACAGGCTCTGATGGAGAGCCAGGCGGGCTGTGGTGCTGGGGGCCCCCGTGTGCTGTGCTGGGGGGCCCGGTGAGCTGGGCTGGGGAGCCCGGTGTACTGGACAGTGGTGCTGGCAAACCGTGTAGACAGGCTCTGCTGGGGGGCCCCATGTGCTGTGCTGGGGAGCCCGGTGAGCTAGGCTGGGGAGCCCGGTGTACTGGGCTGTGCTGCTGGGGAGCCGTGTGGACAGGTTCTGCTGGGGATTGGTTTGAACAGGCTCTGCTTCAGAGCCAGGCTGGCTGCGGTGCTGGGGGTCCCCGTGTTCCATGCTGGGGAGCCCGGTGAGCTTGGCCGTTTAGCCCGCTGTGGTAGGAGGTGCTGCTGGGGAGGCTTGTGGACAGGGACTGCTGGGGAGTGCTTTGAACAGGCTCTGCTGGGGAGCCAGGTGGGCTGTGGTGCTGGGGGTCCCCGTGTGCTGTGCTGGGGAGCCCGGTGAGCTGGGCTGGGGAGCCCGGTGTGCTGGGCTGTGGTGCTGGGGAGCCGTGTAGACAGGCTCTGCTTCTGAGCGGAGTGAACAGGCTCTGCTGGGGAGCGGTATGAACAGTCTCTGATGGAGAGCCAGGCGGGCTGTGGTGCTGGGGGCCCCCGTGTGCTGTGCTGGAGAGCCCGGATAGCTGGGCTAGGGAGCCCGGTGTGCAGGGCTGTGCTGCTGGGGAGCCGTATGGACAGTCTCTGGTGGGGAGAGTTTTGAACAGGCTCTGATGGAGAGCCAGGCGGGCTGTGGTGTTGGGGGCCCCCGTGTGCTTTGCTGGGGAGCCCATTGAGCTGGGCTGGGGAGCCCGGTGTGCTGGGCTGTTGTGCTGGGGAGCTGTGTGTTTAGGCTCTGCTGGTGAGAGGGTTGAACATGCTCTGATTTAGAGCCAGGCGGGCTGTGGTGCTGGGGGCCCCCGTGTCCTGTGCTCGGGAGCCCGTTGAGATGGGCTGGGGAGCCCGGTGTGCTGGGCTGTGGTGCTTGCGAACCGTGAAGACATGCTCTTCTGGTGAGCGGTGTGAACAGGCTCTGATGGAGAGCCAGGCGGGCTGTGGTGCTGGGGGCCCCCGTGTGCTGTGCTGGGGGGCCCGGTGAGCTTGGCTGGTGAGCCCGGTGTGCTGGGCTGTGGTGCTGGCCAACCGTGTAGTCAGGCTCTGCTGGGGGGCCCCGTGTGCTGTGCTGGGAAGCCCGTTGAGCCTGGCTGGGGAGCCCGGTGTGCTGGGCTGTGGTGCCGGGAAGCCGTGTGGACATGCTCTTCTGGGGAAAGGGTTGAACAGGCTCTGATGGAGAGCCAGGCGGGCTGTGGTGCTGGGGGGCCCCGTGTGCTGTGCTGGGGAGCCCGGTGTGCTGGGCTGTGGTGCTGGGGAGCCGTGTGGACAGGCTATGCTGGGGAGAGGGTTGAACAGGCTCTGATGGAGAGCCAGGCGGGCTGTGGTTCAGGGGAGCCCGGTGAGCTGTGCTGGGGAGCCCGGTGTGCTGGGATGTGGTGCTGGGGAGCCGTGTGGACAGGCTCTGCTGGGGAGAGGGTTGAACAGGCTCTGCTTGAGAGCTAGGCGGCCTGTGGTTCTGGGGGCCCCCGTGTCCAGTGCTGGGGAGCCCGGTTAAGTGGGCTGGGGAGCCCAGTGAGCTGGGCTGTGCTGCTGGGGAGTCGTGTAGACAGGCTCTGCTGGGGAGTGGTTTCAAAAGACTCTGCTGGAGAGCATGGCGGGCTGTGGTGCTGGGGGGCCCCGTGTGCTGTGCTGGGGAGCCCGGTGTGCTGGGCTGTGGTGCTGGGGAGCCGTGTGGACAGGCTCTGCTGGGGAGAGGGTTGAATTGGCTCTGATGGAGAGCCAGGTGGGCTGTGGTTCAGGGGAGCCCGGTGAGCTGTGCTGGGGAGCCCGGTGTGCTGGGATGTGGTGCTGGGGAGCCGTGTGGACAGGCTCTGCTGGGGAGAGGGTTGAACAGGCTCTGCTGGAGAGCTAGGCGGCCTGTGGTTCTGGGGGCCGCCGTGTCCTGTGCTGGGGAGCCCGGTGAGCTGGGCTGGGGAGCCCGGTGAGGTGGGCTATGCTGCTGGGGAGCCGTGTAGACAGGCTCTGCTGGGGGGTGGTTTCAACAGACTCTGCTGGAGAGCCAGGCGGGCTGTGGTGCTGGGGGGCCCCGTGTGCCTTGCTGTGGAGCCTGGTGAGATCGGCTGGGGAGCCCGGTGTGCCGGGCTGTGCTGCTGGGGAGTCGTGTGGACAGGCTCTGCTGGAGATCCAGGCGGGCTGTGGTCCTTGGGGCCACCGTGTGCTTTGCTGGGGAGCCCGGTGTGCTGGGCTCTGCTGCTGGGGAGCCGTGTTGACAGGCTCTGCTGGAGAGCCAGGCGGGCTGTGGTGCTGGGGGCCCCCTTGTGCTGTGCTGCGGAGCACGGTGAGCTGGGCTGGGGAGCCCGGTGTACTGGGCTGTGGTGCTGGGGAGCCGTGTGTACAGGCTCTGCTGGGGAGTGGTTGGAACAGGCTCTGCTGGACAGCCAGGCGGGCTGTGGTGCTGAGGGGCCCCGTGTGCTGTGCTGGTGAGCCGGGTGAGCTGTGCTGGGGGCCCCCGTGTGCTGTGCTGGGGAGTCCGGTGAGCAAGGCTGTGGAGCCCGGTGTGCTGGGCTGTGGTGCTGGGGAGCAGTGTGGAAAGGCTCTGCTGGGGAGCGGTGTGAATAGGCTCTGATGGAGCGCCAGGCGGGCAGTGGTGCTGGGGGCCCCCTTGTGCTGTGCTGGGGAGCCCGGTGACCTGGGCTGGGGAGCCCGGTGTGCTGGGCTGTGCTGCTGGGGAGCCATGTGGACAGGCTCAGCTGGGGAGTGGTTTGAACAGGCTCTGATTGACAGCCAGGCGGGCTGTGGTGCTGTGGGCCCCCGTGTTCTGTGCTGGGGAGCCCGGTGTGCTGGGCTGTGGTGCTGGGGAGCTGTGTAGACAGGCTCTGCTGGGGAGCGGTGTGAAGAGGCTCTGCTGGAGAGCCAGGCGGGCTGTGGTGCTGGGGGCCCCCGTGTCCTGTGCTGGGGATCCCGGTGTGCTGGGCTGTGCTGCTGGGGAGCCGTGTGGTCAGGCTCTGCTGGGGAGCCTGGCGGGCATTGGTGCTGGGGGGCCCGGTGTGCTGTGCTGGGGAGCCCGGTGTGCTGGGCTGTGGTGCTGGGGAGCCGTGTAGACAGGCTCTTCTGCGGAACGGTGTGAACAGGCTCTGATGGAGAGCCAGGCGGGCTGTGGTGCTGGGGGGCCCCGTGTGCTGTGCTGGGGAGCCCGGTGAGCTGGGTAGGGGAGCCCGGTGTTTTGGGCTGTTGTGCTGGGGAGCCGTGTAGACAGGCTCTGCTGTGGAGGGGTGTGAACAGGCTTTGTTGGAGAGCCAGGCGGGCTGTGGTGCTGTGGAGCCGTGTGGACAGGCTCTTCTGGGGAGCGGTGTGGACAGGCTCTGCTGGAGAGCAAGGCGCGCTGTGTTGCTGGGGGCCCCCGTGTGCTGTGCTGGGGAGCCCGGTGAGCTGTGCTGGAAAGCCCGGTGACCTAGGGTGCCCTGCTGGGGAGCCGTGTGGACCGGATCTGCTGTTGAGCGGTGTGAGCAGGCTCTGATGGAAAGCCAGGCGGGCTGTGGTATTGGGGGCCCCCGTGTGATGTGCTGGTGAGCCTGGTGAGCTTGGCTGGGGAACCCGGTGTTCTGGGCTGTGCTGCTGGGGAGGCATGTGGACAGGCTGTGGTGGGGAGTGATTTGAACAGGCTCTGCTGGAGAGCAACGTGGGCTGTGGTGCTGGGGGCCCCCGTGTGCTGTGCTGGGGCCCCCCGTGTGCTGATCTGCGGAGCCCGGTGTGCTGGGCTGTGCTGCTGGTGAGCCGTGTGGACCGGCTCTGCTTGGGAGTGGTTTGAACAGACTCTGCTGGAGAGCCAGACGGGCTGTGCTGCTTGGCGCCCCCGTGTGCTGTGCTGGGGAGCCCGGTGTGCTTGGCTGGGGAACCCGGTGTGCTGGGCTGTGCTGCTTGGGAGCCGTGAGGACAGGCTCTGTTGGGGAGCGGTGTGAACAGGCAATGCTGGAGAGCAAGGCGGGCTGTGGTTCTGTGGGGCCCTGTGTGCTGTGCTGTGGAGCCCGATGAGCTGGGCTGGGGAGCCCTGTGTACTGGGCTGTGGTGCTGGGGAGCCGTGTAGATAGGCTCTGCTGCGGAGCGGTGTGAACAGGCTCTTATGGAGAGCCAGGCGGGCTGGAGTGCTTGGGGCCCCCGTGTGCTGTGCTGGGCGGCCCGGTGAGCTGGGCTGGGGAGCCCGGTGTGCTGGGCTGGGGTCCCCGGTGGTCTGGGCTGTGGTGCTTGGGAGCCGTGTGGACAGGGTCTGCTGGGGAGCGGTGTGAACAGGCTGTGATGGAGAGCCAGGCGGGTTGTGGTGCTCGGGGGCCCAGTTTGCTGTGCTGGGGAGCCCGTTGAGCTTGGAAGGGGAACCCTGTGTGCTGGGCTGTGGTGCTGGGGAGCCGTGTAGACAGGCTCTGCTGGGGAGCCATTCGGGCTGTGGTGCTGGGGGGCCCCGTCTGCTGTGCTTGGGAGCCCGGTGTGCTGGGCTGGGGAGCCCCGTGTGCTGGGCTTTGGTGATGGGGAGCCGTGTAGACAGGCTCTGCTGCGGAGCGGTGTGAACAGGCTCTGATGGAGAGCCAGGCGGGCTCTGGTGCTGGGGGCCCCCGTGTCCTGTGCTCGGTAGCCCGGTGTGCTTGGCTGCGGAGCCCAGTGTGCTGGGCTGAGCTGCTGGCGTGCCGTGTGGAGAGGGTCTGCTGGGAAGCGGTGTGAACAGGCTCTGATGTAGAGGCAGGCGGGCTTTGCTGCGGTGTGCGGGGCTGCTGGGGAGCCGTGTGGACAGGCTCTGCTGGAGAGCAAGGCAGGCTGTGGTGCTGGGGGGCCCCGTGTGCTGTGCTGGGGAGCCCGGTGAGCTGGGCTGGGGAACCCGGTGTGCTGGGCTTTTGTGTTGGGGAGCCGTGTAGACAGGCTCTGCTGCGGAGGGGTGTGAACAGGCCCTGATGGAGAGCCAGGCGGGCTGTGGTGCTGGGGGCCCCAGTGAGCTGTGCTCAGGAGCCCGGTGAGCTGGGCTTGGGATCCCTGTGTGCTTTGCTGTGGTGATGGGGAGCCGTGTAGACAGGCTGTGCTGTTGAGCGGTGTGAACAGGCTCTGATGGAGAGCCAGACGGGCTGTGGTGCTGGGGGCCCCCGTGTGCTGTACTCGGGAGCCCAGTGAGTTGGGCTTCGGAGCCCAATGAGCTGGGCTGTGGTGCTGGGAAGCCGTGTGGACAGGCTTTGCTGGGGAGAGGGTTGAACAGGCTCTGATGGAGAGCCAGGCGGGTTGTTGTGCTGGGTAGCCCTGTGTGCTGTGCTGGGTGGGCCCGTGTGCTGTGCTGGGGAGCCCGTTGAGTTGGGCTGGGGAGCCAGGTGTGCTGGGCTGTGGTGCTGGGGAGCCGTGTGGACAGGCTATTCTGGGTAGAGGGTTGAAAAGGTTCTGATGGAGAGCCAGGCGGGCTGAGGTGCTGGGGGACCCCGTGTGCTGTGCTGGGGAGCCCGGTGAGCTGGGCTGTCGTGCTGGGGAGCCGTGTGGACAGGCTCTGCTGGGGAGAGGGTTGAACAGGCTCTGATGGAGAGCCAGGCAGGCTGTGGTTCAGGGGAGCCCGGTGAGCTGTGGTGGGGGCCCCCGTGTGCTGTGCTGGGGAGCCGGGTGAGCAGGGCTGGGGAGCCCGGTTTTCTGGGCTGTGGTGCTGGGGAGCCATGTGGACAGGCTCTGCTGGAGAGTGGTTTGAACAGGCTCTGATTGAGAGCCAGGCTGGCTGTGGTGCTGGGGGCCCCCGTGTGCTGTGCTGGGGAGCTCGGTGTGCTGGGCTGTAGTGCTTGGGAGCCGTGTGGACAGGCTCTACTGGGGAGCAGTGTTAACAGGCTCTGCAGGAGAGCCAGGCGGCCTGTGGTTCTGGGGACCCCCGTGTCCAGTGCTGGGGAGCCCGGTAAGCAGGGCTGGGCAGCCCGGTAAGCTGGGCTGTGCTGCTGGGGAGCCGTTTAGACAGGCTCTGCTGGGGAGTGGTTTCAACAGACTCTGCTGGAGAGCCAGGCGGGCTGTGGTGCTGGGGGACCCCGTGTGCCTTGCTGGGGAGCCCGGTGAGATCGGCTGGGGAGCCCGGTGTGCTGGGCTGTGCTGCTGGTGAGCCGTGTGGACAGGCTCTCTAGGGGACTGTTTTGAACAGGCTCTGCTGGGGAGCGGAGTGAACAGGCTCAGATGGAGAGCCAGGTGGGCTGTGGTGCTGGGGGGCCCGGTATGCTGTGCTGGGGAGCCCGGTGTGCTGGGCTGTGGTGCTGGGGAGCCGTGTGGACAGGCTCTGCTGGAGAGCCTGGCGGGCTGTGGTGCTGGGGGCCCCCGTGTGCTGTGCTGTGGAGCCCGCTGAGCTGGGCAGTGGTGCTGGGGAGCCGTGCATACTGGCTCTTCTGGGGAGCTGTGTGAACAGGCTCTGCTGGAGAGCCAGCCAGGCTGTGGTGCTGGGGGCCCCCGTGTGCTGTGCTGGGGAGCCCGGTGAGCTGGGCTGGGGAGCCCGGTGTGCTGGGCTGTGCTGCTGGGGAGCCCTGTGGACAGGCTCTGCTGGGGAGTAGTTTGAACAGTCTCTGAAGGAGAGCCGGGCGGGCTGTGGTGCTTGGGGCCCCCGTGTGCTGTGCTGGGGAATCCGGCGTGCTGGGCTGTGCTGCTGGGGAGCCCTGTGAACAGGCTCTGCTGGAGAGCCAGGCGGGCTGTGGTGCTGGGGAGCCGTGTGGACAGGCTCATCTGGGGAGTGGTTTGAACAGGCTCTGCTGGAGAGCCAGGCAGGCTGTGGTGCTGGGGGCCCCCGTGTGCTGTGCTGGGGAGCCCGGTGAGCTGGGCTGGGCAGCCCGGTGTGCTGGGCTGTGCTGCTGGGGAACAGTGTTGACAAGCTCTGCTGGGGAGCGGTCTGAATAGGCTCTGATGGAGAGCCAGGCGGGCTGTGGTGCAGGGGAACCCGGTGAGCTGGGCTGGGGAGCCCGCTGTGCGGGGCTGTTCTGCTGGGGAGCCGTGTGGACCGGCTCTGCTGTGAAGCGGTGTGAACAGGCTCTGCTGGAGAGCCAGGGGGGCTGTGGTGCTGGGGGGCCCCGTGTGCTGTGCTGGGGAGCCCTGTGAGATCGGCTTGGGAGCCCGGTGTGCCGGGCTGTGCTGCTGGGGAGCCATGTGGACAGGCTCTGCTGGGGAGTGGTTTGAACAGGCTCTGATTGACAGCCAGGCGGGATGTGGTGCTGTGGGCCCCCGTGTGCTGTGCTGGGGAGCCCGGTGTGCTGGGCTGTGGTGCTGGGGAGCCCTGTGGACAGGCTCTGCTGGGGAGCGGTGTGAACAGGCTCTGCTGGAGAGCCAGGCGGCCTGTGGTTCTGGGGGCCGCCGTGTCCAGTGCTGGGGAGCCCGGTGTGCTGGGCTGTGGTGCTGGGGAGCCGTGTAGACAGGCTCTGCTGGGGAGCCATTCGGGCTGTGGTGCTGGGGGGCCCCGTGTGCTGTGCTGGGGAACCCGGTGAGCTGGGCAGTGCTGCTGGTGAGCCGAGTGGACAGGCTCTGCTGGAGAGCCTGGCGGGCTGTGGTGCTGGGGGCCCCCGTGTGATGTCCCGGGGAGCCCGGTGAGCTGGGCTGGGGAGCTCGGTGTGCTGGGCTGTGGTGCTGGAGAGCCATGTAGACAGGCTGTGATGGGAAGCGGTGTGAACAGGCACTGATGGAGAGCCAGGTGGGCTGTGGTGTTGAGGGCCCCCGTGTGCTGTACTGGGGAGCCCGGTGAGCTGGGCTGGGGAGCCCGGTGTTCTGGGCTGTGCTGCTGGGGAGCTCTGTGGAAAGGATCTGCTGGGGAGTGGTTTGAACAGGCTCTACTGGAGAGCCAGGCGGGCTGTGGTGCTGGGGGCCCCCGTGTGATGTCCCGGGGAGCCCGGTGTTCTGGGCTGTGCTGCTGGGGAGCCGTTTGTACAGTATCTGCTGGGGACAGGTTTGAACAGGCTCTGATGGAGAGCCAGGCGGGCTCTGGTGCTGGGGGGCCCGTGTGCTGTGCTGGGGAGCCCGGTGAGCTGGGCTGGGGAGCCCGGTGTACTGGGCTGTGGTGCTGGGGAGCCATGTGGACAGGCTCTGCTGGGGAGCGGTGTGAACAGGCTCTGCTGGACAGCCAGGCGGGCTGTTGTGATGGGGGGCCCCGTGTGCCGTGCTGGGGAGATCGGTGAGCTGGGCTGGGGAGCCCGGTGTGCTGGGCTGTGGTGATGGGGAGCCGTGTAAACTGGCTCTGCTGCGGAGCGCTGTGAAAAGGCTCTGATGGAGAGCCAGGCGGGCTGTGGTGCTGGGGGCCCGCGTGTGCTGTGCCGGGGAGCCCGTTGAGTTGGGCTGGGGAGACCGGTGTGCTGGGCTGTGGTGCTGGGGAGCCGTGTATACAGGCTCTGCTGGGGAGCCATTCGGGCTGTGGTGCTGGGGGGCCCCGTGTGCTGTGCTGGTTTGCCCTGTGAGCTGGACTGGGGAGACCGGTGTTCTGGGCTATGGTGCTTGGGAGCCGTGTGGACTCGCTCTGCTGGGGAGTGGTTTGAACAGGCTCTGATTGAGAGCCAGGCGGGCTGTGCTGCAGGGGGGGACCATGTGCTGTCCTGGGGAGCCCGTTAAGCTGGGCTGGGGAGCCCAGTGACCTGGGCTGTGGTGCGGGGGAGCCGTGTGGACAGGCTCTGTTGGGGAGTGGTTTGAATAGGCTCTGATGGAGAGCCAGGCGGACTGTGGTGCTGGGGAGCCCGGTGAGCTGGGCAGAGGAGCCCGGTGTGCTGGGCTGTGCCGCTGGGGAGCCGTGTAGACAGGCTCTGCTGGGGAGCGGTGTGAACAGGCTCTGCTGGAGAGCCAGGCTGGCTAAGGTTCTGGGGGCCCCCTTGAGCTGTGCTCAGGAGCCCGGTGAGCTGGGAAGGGGATCCCTGTGTGCTTGGCTGTGGTGATGGGGAGCCGTGTAGTCAGGCTGTGCTGTTGAGCGGTGTGAACAGGCTCTGCTGGGGAGCGGTGTGAAAAGTCTCTGATGGATTGCCAGGCGGGCTGTGGTTCTGGGGAGCCCCATGTCCTGTGCTGGGGAGCCCGGTGAGCTTGGCTGGGGAGCCCGGTGTTCTGGGTTGTGGTGTTGAGCGGTGTGAACAGGCTCTGCTGGGGAGCGGTGTGAAAAGGCTCTGATGGATTGCCAGGCGGGCTGTGGTTCTGGGGGGCCCCATGTGCTGTGCTGGGGAGCCCGGTGAGCTTGGCTGGGGAGCCCGGTGTTCTGGGCTGTGGTTCTGGGGAGCCATGTAGACAGGCTATGCTCGGAACGGTGTGAACAGGCTCTGATGGAGAGCCAGGCGTGCTGTGGTGCTGGGGGCCCCCATGTGCTGTGCTGGGGGCCACGGTGAGCTGGGCTGGGGAGCCCGGTGTGCTGGGCTGTGGTTCTGGGTAGCTGTGTGGACAGGCTCTGCTGGGGGGTGGTTTGAACAGGCTCTGCTGGAGACCCAGCCGGGCTGTGGTCCTGGGGGGCCCCGTGTTCTGTGCTGGGGACCCTGGTAATCTGGGCTGGGGAGCCCGGTATGCTGGGCTGTGGTGCTGGGGAGCCGTGTGGACAGGCTCTCCTGGGGAGCCATGTGAATAGGCTCTGATGGAGAGCCAGCCTGGCTTTGGTTCTGGGGGGCCCCGTGTCTTTGCTGGGGAGCCCGATGAGCTGGGCTGGGGAGCCCGGTGTGCTGGGCTGTGGTACTGGGTAGCGGTGTGAACAGGCTCTGCTGGGGAGCGGAGTGAACAGGCTCTGCTGGGGAGCGGTGTGAACAGTCTCTGATGGAGAGCAAGGCGGGCTGTGGTGCTGGAGGCCCCCGTGTGCTGTGCTGGGGAGCCCGGTTAGCTGTTCTGGGGAGCCCGGTCAGCTTGGCCGGGGAGCCCGCTGTGCTAGGCTGTGCTGCTGGGGAGCCGTGTGGACATGCTCTGCTGGAGAGCCAGGCGGGCTGTGGTGCTGGGGGCCCTCGTGTGCTGTGCTGGGGAGCCCGGTGAGCTTGGCTGGGGAGCCCGGTGTGCTGGGCTGATCTGCTGGGGAGCCGTGTGGACAGGCTCTGATGGAGAGCCAGGCGGGCTGTGCTGCTGGGGAGCCGTGTGGACAGGCTCTGCTGGGTAGCCATTCGGGCTGTGATGCTGGGGGGCCCCGTGTGTCCAGGCTCTGCTGTGGAGTGGTTTGAACAGGCTCTGCTGGGGAGCGGAGTGAACAGGCTCTGATGGAGAGCCAGGCGGGCTGTGGTGCTGGGGGGCCCCGTGTGCTGTGCTGGGGATCTCGTTGAGCTGGGCTGGGGAGCCCGGTGTGCTGGGCTGTGGTGCTGGGGAGCCGTGTGGACAGGCTCTGCTGGGGAGTGGTTTGAACAGGCTCTGCTCGAGAGCCAGGCGGGCTGTGGTGCTGGGGGGCCCCGTGTTCTGTGCTGGGGACCCTGGTGAGCTGGGCTGGGGAGCCCGGTTTGCTGGGCTTTTCTGCTGGGGAGCCGTGTGGACAGGCTCTGCTGGGGAGCGGTGTGAAAAGGCTCTGATGGAGAGCCAGCCGGGCTGTGGTGCTGGGGGGCCCCGTGTGCTGTGCTGGGGAGCCCGTTGAGCTGGGCTGGGGAGCCCGGTGTGTTGGGCTGTGGTGCAAGGGAACCGTGTGGACAGGCTCTGCTGGGGAATGGTTTGAAAAGGCTCTGCTGGATAGCCAGGCGGGCTGTGGTGCTGGGGGCCCCCGTGTGCTGTGCTGGGGAGCCCTGTGAACTGGGCTGAGGAGCCCGTTGTGCTGGGCTGTGGTGCTGGGGAGCCGTGTGTACAGGCTCTTCTGGGGAGTGGTTTGAACAGGCTCTTCTAGAGTGCCAGGCGGCTGTGGTGCTTAGGGGCCCCGTGTGCTGCGCTGGGGAGCCCGGTGTGCTGGGCTGTGGTGCTGGGGAGCCGTGTTGACAGGCTCTGCTGGCGAGTGGTTTGAACAGGCTCTGCTGGGGAGCGGAGTGAACAGGCTCTGATGGAGAGCCAGGCGGGCTGTTGTGCTGGGAAGCCCCGTGTGCGTTGCCCGGGGCCCCCATGTGCTGTGCTGGGGGCCACGGTGAGCTGGGCTGGGGAGCACGGTGTGCTGGGCTGTGGTGCTGGGGAGCTGTTTGGACAGGCTCCTCTGGGGGGTGGTTTGAACAGGCTCTGCTGGAGACCCAGGCGGGCTGTGGTTTTGGGGGCCCCCATGTGCTGTGCTGGGGAGCCCGGTGAGCTGGGCTGGGGAGCCCGGTGAGCTGGGCTGGGGAGTCCGGTGTGCTGGGCTGTGCTGCTGGGGAGCCGTGTGGACATGCTCTGCTGGGGAGCCGTGTGAACAGGCTCTGCTGGGGAGTGATTTGAACAGGCTCTGCTGGAGAGCCAGGCGGGCTGTGGTGCTGGGGGGCCCCGTGTGCTGTGCTGGGGAGCGCGTGGAGCTGGGCTGGGGAGCCCGGTGTGCTGGGCTGTGGTGCTGGGGAGCCATGTAGACAGGCTCTGCTGGGGAGCGGTGTGAACAGGCTCTGCTTGAAGGCAAGGCGCGCTGTGTTGCTGCGGGCCCCCGTGTGCTGGGGAGGCCGGTGAGCTGGGTAGGGGAGCCCGGTGTGCTGGGCTGTGGTGCTGGGTTTCCGTGTGGACAGGCTCTGCTGGGGATTGGTTTCAACAGGCTCTGATGGAGAGCCAGGCGGGCTGTGGTGCTGGGCGGCCCGTGTGCTGTGCTGGGGAGCCCGGTGTGCTGGGCTGGGGAGCCCCGTGTGCTGGGCTGTGTTGCTGGGGAGCCCGGTGTGCTGGGCTGTGCTGCTGGGGAACCGTGTGGACCGGCTCTGCTTGGGAGTGGTTTGAACAGGCTCTGATGGAGAGCCAGGCAGGCTGTGGTGCTGGGGGGCCCCGTGTGCTGTGCTGGGGAGTCCGGTGTGCTTGGCCGTTCTGCTGGGGAGCCGTGTAGACAGGCTCTGCTTGGGAGCGGTGTGAACAGGCTCTGATGGAAAGCCAGGCGGGCTGTTGTGTTGGGGGCCCACGTGTGCTGTGCTGGGGAGCCCCGTCAGCTCGGCTGGGTAGCCCAGCGTGCTGGGCTGTGCTGCTGGGGAGCCGTGTGGACAGGTTCTGCTACGCAGAGGTTTGAACAGGCTCTGCTGGATTGCCAGGCGTCAATGTGGTGCTGGGGGCTCACGTGTGCTGTGCTTGGGAGCCCGGTGAGCTGGGCTGTTCTGCTGGGGAGCCGTGTGGTTAGGCTCTGCTGGGGAGCGGAGTGAACAGGCTCTGATGGAGAGCCAGGCGGGCTGTGTTGCTTGGAAGCCCCGTGTGCAGTGCTGGGGAGCCTGTTGACCTGGGCTGGGGAGCCCGGTGTGATGGGCTGTGGTGCTGGTGAGCCGTGTGGACAGGGAATGCTGCGGAGTGGTTTGAACAGGCTCTTCTTGGGAGCCAGGCGGGCTGTGGTTCTGGGGGGCCCCGTGTGCTTTGCTGGGGAGCACGGTGTGCTGGGCTGGGGAGCCCCGTGTGCTGGGCTGTGGTGCTGGGGGGCCCCGTGCGGGCTGTGGTGCTGGGGGCCCCCGTGTGCTGTGCTGGGGAGCTCTGTGAGCTGGGCTGGGGAGCCCGGTGTGCTGGGACGTGCTGCTGGGGAGCCGTGTGGACAGGCTTTGCTGGGGAGCGGTTTGAACAGGTTCTTCTGGAGAGCCAGGCGGGCTGTGGTGCTGGGGGTCCCGTGTGCTGTGCAGGGGGCCCCCGTTTGCTTTGCTGGGGAGCCCGGTGAGCTTGGCTGGTGAGCCCGGTGTGCTGGGCTGTGCTGCTGGGGAGCCGTGTGGACAGGCTCTGCTGCGGAGCGCTGTGACCAGCCTCTGATGGAGAGCCAGGCGGGCTGTGGTGCTGGGGGGCCCCGTGTGCTGTCCTGGGGAGACCGGTGAGCTGGGCTGTGGAGCCCGGTTTGCTCGGCTGTGGTGATGGGGAGCCGTGTAGACAGGCTCTGCTGGGGAGCGGTGTGAACAGGCTTTGATGGAGAGCCAGGCGGGCTGTGGTGATGGGGGGGCCCGTGTGCTGTGCTGGGGAGCCCGGTTAGCTGGGCTGGGGAGCCCGGTGTTCTTGGCTGTTGTGCTGGGGAGCCGTGTAGACAGGCTCTGCTGTGGAGGGGTGTGAACAGGCTTTGTTGGAGAGCCAGGCGGGCGATGGTGCTCGGGGGCCCCGTGTGCTGTGCTGGGGAGCCCTGTGAGCTGGGCTGGGGAGCCCAGTGTGCTGGGCTGTGGTGCTTGTGAGCCGTGTGGACAGGCTCTGCTTGGGAGTGGTTTGAACAGGCTCTGATGGAGAGCCAGGAAGGCTGTGGTGCTGGGGGGCCCCGTGTGCTTTGCTGGGTAGCCCGTTGAGCTGGGCTGGGGAGCCCGGTGTGCTGGGCTGTGGTCCTTGGGAGCCGTGTAGACAGGTTCTGCTGGGGAGCCATTCGGGCTGTGGTGCTGGGGGGCCCCGTCTGCTGTGCTGGGGAGCCCGGTGTGCTGGGCTGGGGGGCCCCGTGTGCTGGGCTTAGGTGATGGGGAGCCGTGTAGACAGGCTCCGCTGCGGAGCGGTGTGAACAGGCTCTGATGGAGAGCCAGGCGGGCTGTGCTGCGGTGTGCTGGGCTGGGGGGCCCCGTGTGCTGGGCTTAGGTGATGGGGAGCCGTGTGGACAGGCTTTGCTGGGGATCCTTGTGAAGGGGCTCTGCTGGAAAGCCAGGTGGGCTGAGGTGCTGGGGGGACCCGTGGTCTGTGCTGGGGAGCCCGGTGAGCTGGGCTTGGGAGCCCGGTGTGCTGGGCTGTGCTGCTGGCTAGCCCTGTAGACAGGCTCTGCTGGGGAGCGGTGTGAACAGGCTCTGCTGGAGAGCCAGGCGGGCCCTGGTGCTGGGGGCCCCCGTGTGCTTTGCTGGGGAGCCCGGTGAGCTGGGCTGGGGAGCCCGGTGTGCTGGGCTGTGCTGCTGGGTAGCCCTGTAGACAGGCTCTGCTGGGGAGCGGTGTGAACAGGCTCTGCTGGAGAGCCAGGCGGGCCCTGGTGCTGGGGGCCCCCGTGTGCTTTGTTGGGGAACCCGGTGTGTTGGGCTGGGGAGGCCAGTGTGCTGGGCTGTGCTGCTGGGGAGCCGTGTTGACAGGATCTGCTGGGGAGCGGTTTGAACAGGCTATGATGGAGAGCCAGGCGGGCTGTGCTGCGGTGTGCTGGGCTGTGCTGCTGGGGAGCCGTGTAGACAGGTTCTGCTGGGGAGCGGTGTGAAGAGGCTCTGCTGGAGAGCCAGGCGGGCTGTGGCGCTGGGGGCCCCCGTGTGCTGTGCTGGGAAGCCCGGTGAGCTGGGCTGGGGAGCCCGGTGTGCTGGGCTGTGGTGCTGGGTGGCCCCGTGTGCTGTGCTGCGGAGCCCGGTGAGATCGGCTGTGGAGCCTGGTGTGCTGGGCTGTGCTGCTGGGGAGCCGTGTGGACAGGCTTTGCTGGGGATCCTTGTGAAGAGGCTCTGCTGGAAAGCCAGGTGGGCTGAGGTGCTGGGGGGACCCGTGGTCTGTGCTGGGGAGCCCGGTGAGCTGGGCTTGGGAGCCCGGGGTGCTGGGCTGTGCTGCTGGGGAGCCGTGTAGAGAGGCTGTTCTGGGGAGCGGTGTGAACAGGCTCTGATGGAGAGCCAGGCGGGCTGTGGTGCTGAGGGCCCCCGTGTGCTGTGATGGGGAGCCCGGTGAGCTGGGCTGGGGAGCCCGGTGTGATGGGCTTTTGTGCTGGGGAGCCGTGTAGACAGGCTCTGCTGCGGAGGGGTGTGAACAGGCCCTGATGGAGAGCCAGGCTGGCTAAGGTGCTGGGGGCCCCCTTGAGCTGTGCTCAGGAGCCCGGTGAGCTGGGAAGGGGATCCCTGTGTGCTTGGCTGTGGTGATGGGGAGCCGTGTAGACAGGCTGTGCTGTTGAGCGCTGTGAACAGGCTCTGCTGGGGAGCGGTGTGAAATGGCTCTGATGGAGAGCCAGGCGGGCTGTTGTTCTGGTGGGCCCCATGTCCTGTGCTGGGGAGCCCGGTGAACTTGGCTGGGGAGCCCGGTGTTCTGGGCTGTGGTGCTGGGGAGCCGTGTAGACAGGCTATGCTCGGAACGGTGTGAACAGGCTCTGATGGAGAGCCAGGCGGGCTATGGTGCTGGGGGGCCCCGTGTGCTGTGCTGGTTAGCCCTGTGAGCTGGGCTGGGGAGCCCAGTGTGCTGGGCTGTGGTGCTTGGGAGCCGTGTGGAGTCTTTCTGCTGTGGAGTGGTTTGAACAGGCTCTGATGGAGAGCCAGGCGGGCTGTGGTGCTGGGGGGGACCGTGTGCTGTCCTGGGGAGCCCGTTGAGCTGGGCTGGGGAGCCCAGTTTGCTGGGCTGTGGTGCTGGGGAGCTGTGTGGACAGGCTCTGCTGGGTGGTGGTATGAACAGGCTCTGCTGTAGATCCAGGCCGGCTGTGGTCCTGGGGGACCCCGTGTTCTGTGCTGGGGACCCTGGTGAGCTGGGCTGGGGAGCCCTGTATGCTGGGCTGTGCTGCTGGGGAGCCGTGTGGACAGGCTCTCCTGGGGAGCGGTGTGAATAGGCTCTGATGGAGAGCCAGCCTGGCTGTGGTTCTGGGGGGCCCCGTGTGCTTTGCTGGGGAGCCCGTTGAGCTTGGCTGGGGAGCCCGGTGTGTTGGGCTTTGGTGCTGGGGAACCGTGTGGACAGGCTCTGCTGGGGAGTGGTGTGAAAAGGCTCTGCTGGATAGCCAGGCGGGCTGTGGTGCTGGGGCCCCCCTTGTGCTGTGCTGGGGAGCCCTGTGAGCTGGGCTGAGGAGCCCGGTGTGCTGGGCTGTGGTGCTGGGGAGCCGTGAAGACATGCTCTTCTGGGGAGCGGTGTGAACAGGCTCTGATGGAGAGCCAGGCGGGCTGTGGTGCTCGGGGCCCCCGTGTGCTGTGCTCGGGAGCCTGTTGAGCTGGGCTGGGGAGCCCGGTGTGCTGGTCTGTGGTGCTTGCGAACCGTGTAGACAGGCTCTGCTGGGGAGCGGTGTGAACAGGCTCTGATGGAGAGCCAGGCTGCGCTGACCAACTAGCTGGGGGTTTCACCACCATCTTCAACCAGTCCCTCTCCCAGTGCTCCATCCCACCCTGCTTAAAGTCCTCCACCATCATCCCTCTGCCAAAAAAGAACATTATCAACAGTCTCAACGACTACCGGCCAGTGGCACTCACCCCCATCATCATGAAGCGCTTTGAGAAACTGGTACAGAGTCACATTACTTCATGCCTGCCACCCACACTCGACCCCCACCAGTTTGCCTATAGAGCCAACCGGTCTACGCAGGACGCCATCGCCACCGCTCTGCACACCACGCTGACACACGTGGAACAGCGAGGGAGCTATGCGAGGCTGCTCTTCCTGGACTTCAGTTCGGCTTTCAATACCATCATTCCAAGCAGACTGGTGAGCAAGCTGGTGGACCTGGGTCTCTCCCACAACATCTGCAACTGGATTATGGACTTCCTGACAGACCGCTCCCAGAGGGTGAGAGTAGGACCCCACCTGTCCTCAGCACTGAGCACCAGCACTGGTTCTCCACAGGGCTGTGTGCTAAGCCCCCTACTCTACACCCTCTACACCCACGACTGCACCCCCACCCACCCGAGCAACACCATCATCAAGTTTGCGGATGATACCACGGTGGTGGGGCTCATCTCAGGAGGAGATGAGACTGCCTACAGGGTGGAGGTGGAGCGGCTGTCAGCCTGGTGCACCACCAATAACCTCATCCTGAACACCTCCAAGTCTAAAGAACTGATCATAGACTTCAGGAGGTGTAAACCGGACATTCAACCCATCAGCATAAATGGGGACAGGGTGGAGATGGTGCCAGACTTCAGGTTCCTGGGCACCTACATCAGCAAGGACCTGACCTGGACTTCAAACTCTGCAGCGATACTGAAGAAGGCACAACAGAGACTCCACTTCCTGAGGATTCTCAGGAAGAACAACTTAAAAAATGAGCTCCTGTTGTCCTTCTACCGCTGCTCGGTGGAGTCGGTGCTGAGCTGTGGGATCTCATTATGGTTCTCCAGTTGCACGATGGCAGAGAGGAAGCAGCTCCAGAGGGTCATAAATGCGGCCCAGAGACTGACTGGCTGCCCTCTGCCATCTCTGGAGGAGATATACAACACCCGCTGCCTCAGGAGAGCCCGCAGCATCATCAGGGACTCCTCACACCCTGGTCACCACCTGTTTGAACTTCTACCCTCAGCGAGACGTTTCAGGGCAATAAAGTCAAAAACCAACAGACTAAAAAACAGCTTCTACCCAAGAGCTGTTGCTGCCCTGAACGCCGCACATTGACTCAACTCTGTACAGCTGCTGCAGTAACAAAAACCTGTTTCCACATTTCCAAGTGCAATACTGTCTGTGCAATATCCCGATTATGAATGTATGTGTAGATGTATGCGTGTGGGTGTATGCATATATATACATATATATATATATATATATATTTATTAATAATCCAGAGATCTATTTTTTTTTCTTTCAATTTTTTGCTTTTCTGTCTTGTAAATACTTTTTAAGAATGTACAGTCCCTTACTATTTTTTAATATTTTTAATATTTATGTCTGTTTGCACTGTTCTGTACGAGAGGTGCAACTGTTTAAATTTCGTTGTTCTTCTGATGGGACAATGACAATAAAAGAATTCTGATTCTGATTCTGGTGCTGGGGGGCCCCGTGTGCTGTGCTGGGGAGCCTGGTGAGCTGGGCTGGAGAGCCCGGTGTGCTGGGCTGTGGTACTGGGGAGCCGTGTGGACCGGCTCTGCTGGGCAGTGGTTTGAAAAGGCTCTGCTGGACAGCCAGGCGGGCTGTTGTGCTGGGGGGCCCCGTGTGCCGTACTGGGGAGCACGGTGAGCTGGGCTGGGGAGCCCGGTGTGCTGGGCTGTGGTGCTGGGGAGCCGTGTAGACAGGCTCTGCTGCGGAGCGCTGTGAACAGGCTCTGATGGAGAGCCAGGCGGGCTGTGGTGCTGTGGGCCCGCGTGTGCTGTGCTGAGGAGCCCGTAGAGCTGGGCTGGGGATCCCGGTGTGCTGGGCTGTGGTGCTGGGGAGCAGTGTGGACAGGCCCTGCTGGGGACAGGGTTGTACAGGCTATGATGGAGAGCCAGGCGGGCTGTGGTGCTGGGGGGCCCCGTGTGCTGTGCTGGGCAGCCCTGTGAGCTTGGCTGGGGAGCCAGGTGTGCTGGGCTGGGGAGCCCGGTGTGCTGGGCTGTGGTGCTGGGGAGCCGTGTGGACAGGCTCTGCTGGGGAGTGGCTTGAAAAGGCTCTGCTGGAGAGCAAGGCGGGCTGTGGTGCTGGGGGGCCCCTTGTTCTGTGCTGAGGAGCCCGTTGAGCTGGGCTTGGGAGCCCGGTGTGCTGGGCTGTGGTGCTGGGCAGCCGTGTAGACAGGCTGTGCTGGGGAGCGGTTTGAACAGGCTCTGCTGGGGAGTGGTGTGAACAGGTTCTGATGGAGAGCCAGGCGGGCTGTGGTTCAGGGGAGCCCGGTGAGCTGTGGTGGGGGCCCCCGTGTGCTGTGCTGGGGAGCCGGGTGAGCAGGGCTGGGTAGCCCGGTTTGCTGGGCTGTGGTGCTGGGGAGCCATGTGGACAGGCTCTGCTGGGGGAGTGGTTTGAACAGGCTCTGCTCGAGAGCCAGGCGGGCTGTGGTGCTGGGGGGCCCCGTGTGCAGTGCTGGAGAGCCCGGTGAGCTGGGCTGTGGTGCTGAGGATCCGTGTAGACAGGCTCTGCTGCGGAGCTTTGTGAACTGGCTCTGATGGAGAGCCAGGCGGGCTGTGATTCTGGGCGCCCCCGTGTGATGTGTGTTGTGGGCCCGGTGAGGTGGGCTGGGGAGCCCAGTGTTCTGGGCTGTGGTGCTGGGGAGCCGTGTGGACAGGCTCTGCTGGGGAGCGGTGTGAACAAGATTTGATGGAGAGCCAGGCGGGCTGTGGTGCTGGGGGGGACCGTGTGCTGTCCTGGGGAGCCCGTTGAGCTGGGCTGGGGAGCCCAGTGTGCTGGGCTGTGGTGATGGGGAGACGTGTGGAAAGGCTCTGTTGGGGAGTGGTTTGAACAGGCTCTGATGGAGAGCCAGGCGGGCTGTGGTGCTGGGGAGCCATGTGGACAGGCTCTGCTGGGGAGTGGTTTGAACAGGGTCTGCTGGAGAGCCAGGCAGGCTGTGGTGCTGGGGGGCCCCGTGTGCTGTGCTGGGGAGCCCGGTGAGCTGGACTGGGGAGCCCGGTGTTCTGGGCTTTTTTGCTGGGGAGCCGTGTAGACAGGCTCTGCTGCGGAGGGGTGTGAACAGGACCTGATGGAGAGCCAGGTGGGCTGTGGTGCTGGGGGCCCCTGTGAGCTGTGCTCAGGAGCCCGGTGAGCTGGGCTGGGGATCCCTGTGTGCTTTGCTGTGGTGATGGCGAGCCGTGTAGACAGGCTGTGCTGTTGAACGGTGTGAACATGCTCTGATGGAGAGCCAGCCGGGCTGTGGTGCTGGGGGCCCCCGTGTCCTGTGCTGGGCGGCCAGGTGAGCTGGGCTTCGGAGCCCAGTGTGCTGGGCTGTGGTGCTGGGAAGCCGTGTGTACAGGCTCTGCTGGGGAGCGGTGTGAAAAGGCTCTGCTGGGGAGCGTTGTGAAAAGGCTCTGATGGAGAGCCAGCCGGGCTGTGGTACTGGGGGCCCCCGTGTGCTGTGCTGGGGAGCCCGTTGAGCTGGGCTGGGGAGCCCAGTGTGTTGGGCTGTGGTGCTGGGGAGCCGTGTCTACAGGCTCTGCTGGCGAGTGGTTTGAACAGGCTCTTCTGGGGAGCGGAGTGAACAGGCTCTGATGGAGAGTCAGGCGGGCTGTTGTGCTGGGGGGCCCCGTGTGCTGTGCTGGTGAGCCCGTTGAGCTGTGCTGGGGAGCCCGGTGTGCTAGGCTGCTGTGCTGGGGAGCCGTGTGGACAGGCTCTGGTGGGGATTGGTTTGAATAGGCTCTGCTGGAGAGCAAGGCGGGCTGTGGTGCTGGGGGCCCCCGTGTACTGTGCTGGGGAGCCCGGTGAGCTGGGGTGGGGAGCCCGGTGTGCTGGGCTCTGCAGCTGGGGAGCCGTGGAGACAGGCTCTGCTGCGGAGCGGTGTGAACAGGCTATGCTGGAGAGCCAGGTGGGCTGTGGTGCTGGGGGCCCCGTGTGCTGTGCTGGGGAGCGCGGTGAACTGAGCTTGAGAGCCCGGTGTGCTAGGTTGTGGAGCTGGGGAGCCGTGTGGACAGGCTCTGCTGGGGAGCGGTGTGAGCAGGCTCTGAAGGAGAGCCAGGCGGGCTGTGGTGCTGGGGGGCCCCGTGTGCTGAGATGGGTGGCCCGGTGAGGTGGGCTGGGAAGCCCGGTGTGCTGGGCTGTGGTGCTGGGGAGCCGTGTTGTCAGGCTCTGCTGGGGAGCGGTGTGAAATGGCTCTGATGGAGAGCCGGGCGGGCTGTGGTGCTCGGAAGCCGCGTGTGCTGTGCTGGGGAGCCCGTTGAGCTGGGCTGGGGATCCCGGTGTGGTGGGCTGTGGTGCTGGGGAGCCGTGTGGACAGGCTCTGCTTGGGAGAGGCTTGAACAGGCTCTGATGGAGAGCCAGGCGGGCTGTGGTGCTGGGGGGCCCCGTGTGCTGTGCTTGGGAGCCCGTTGAGCTGTGCTGGGGAGCCCGGTGTGAAGGGCTGTGGTGCTGGGGAGCCGTGTAGACAGGCTCTGCTGGCGAGCCATTCGGGCTGTGGTGCTTGGGGCCCCCGTGTGCTGTGCTGGGGACCCTGGTGAGCTGGGCTTGGGAACCCCGTGTGCTGGACTGTTGTGCTGGGGAGCCGTGTGGACAGGCTCTGATGGAGAGTCGCCTCAACAGGCTCTGCTGGACAGCCAGGCGGGATGTGGTGCTTTGGGCCCTCGTGTGCAGTGCTGGGGAGCTCGTTGAGCTGGGCTGGGGAGCCCGGTGTGCTGGGCTGTGGTGCTGGGGGGCCCCGTGTGCTTTGCTGCGGAGCCCGGTGAGATCGGCTATGGAGCCCTCTGTGCTGGGCTGTGCTGCTGGGGAGCCGTGTGGAATGGCTCTGCTGGGGAGCGGTGTGAAGAGGCTCTGCTGGAGAGCCAGGCGGGCTGTGGTGCTGGGGGGCCTCGTGTGCTGTGCTGGGGAGCCCGGTGAGCTTGGCTGGGGAGCCCGGTGTGCTGGGCTGTGCTGCTGGGGAGCCGTGTAGACAGGCTCTGCTGGGGAGCGGTTTGAACAGGCTCTGATGGAGAGCCATGTGGGCTGTGGTGCTGGGGGGCCCCGTGTGCTGTGCTGGGGAGCCCGGTGAGATGGGCTGGGGAGGCCAGTGTGCTGGGCTGTGCTGCTGGGGAGCCGTGTGGGCCGGCGCTGCTTGGGAGTGGTTTGAACAGGCTCTGCTGGAGAGCCAGGCGGGCTGTGGTGCTGGGGGGCCCCGTGTGCTGTGCTGGGGAGCCCGGTGAGCTGGGCTGGGGAGCCCGGTGTGCTGGGCTGTGGTAATGGGGAGCCGTGTAGACAGGCTCTGCTGGGGGCCCCCGTGCTCTGTGCTTGGGGCCATGGTGAGCTGGGCTGGGGAGTACGGTGTGCTGGGCTGTGGTGCTGGGGAGCTGTTTGGACAGGCTCTTCTGGGGGATGGTTTGAACAGGCTATGCTGGAGAGCCAGGCGGGCTGTGGTGCCGGGGGGCCCCGTGTTCTGTGCTGGGGACCCTGGTGAGCTTGGCTGGGGAGCCCGGTGTGCTGGGCTGTGCTTTTGGGGAGCCGTGTGGACAGGCACTGCCGGGGAGCGGTGTGAAAAGGCTCTGATGGAAAGCCAACCGGGCTGTAGTGCTGGTGGCCCCCGTGTGCTGGGCTTCGGAGCCCAGTGTGCTGGGCTGTGGTGCTGGGAAGCCGTGTGGACAGGCTCTGATGGGGAGAGGGTTGAACAGGCTCTGATAGAGAGACAGGCGGGCTGTAGTGCTGGGGGCCCACGTGTGCTGAGCTGGGCGGCCCTGTGAGCTGGGCTCGGGAGACTGGTGTGTTGGGCTGTGTTGCTGGGGACCCGTGTAGACAGGCTCTGCTGGGGAGCCGTGTGGACAGGCTCTGCTGGGGAGTGGTTTGAACAGTCTCTGCTGGAGAGCCAGGCGGACTGTGGTGCTGGGGGCCCCCGTGTGCTGTGCTGGGGACCCCGGTGAGCTGGGCAGGGGAACCCCGTGTGCTGGGCTGTTGTGCTGGGGAGCCGTGTGGACAAGCTCTGCTGGGGAGCGGTGTGAACAGACTCTGCTGGACAGCCAGGCCGGCTGTGGTGCTGGGGGGCCCCGTGTGCTGTGCTGGGGAGCCCGGTGAGCTGGGCTGTTGTGCTGGGGAGCCGTATAGACAGGCTCTGCTGTCGAGCCATTCGGGCTGTGGTGCTGGGGGGCCCCGTGTGCTGTGCTGGGGAGCCCGGTGTGCTGGGCTGGGGAGCCCGGTGTGCTGGGCTGTGCTGCTGGGTTGCCGTGTGGACAGGCTCTGCTGGGGAGCGGTGTGAACAGGCTCTGCTGGAGAGCCAGGCGGGCTGTGCTGCGGTGTGCTTGGCTGTCCTGCTGGGGAGCCGTGTAGACAGGCTCTGCTGGGGAGCGGTGTGAACAGGCTCTTATGGAGAGCCAGGCGGGCTGTGGTACTGGGGGGCCCCGTGTGCTGTGCTGGGGAGCCCGTTAAGCTGGGCTGGGGGCCATGGTGAGTTGCGCTGGGGAGTACGGTGTGTTGGCCTGTGGTGCTGGGGAGCTGTGTGGACAGGCTCTTCTGGGGGGTGGTTTTAACAGGCTCTGTTGGAGATCCATGCGGGCTGTGGTGCCGGGGGGCCCCGTGTTCTGTGCTGGGGACCCCGGTGAGCTGGGCTGGGGAGCCCGGTGTGCTGGGCTGTGCTGCTGGGGAGCCGTGTTGACAGGCTCTGCTGGGGAGCAGTGTGAACAGGCTCTGATGGACAGCCAGGCGTTCTGTGGTGATGGGGGCCCCCGTGTGCTGTGCTGGGGAGCCCGTTGAGCTGGGCAGGGGAACCCGGTGTTCTGGGCTGTGGTGCTGGGGAGCCGTGTAGACAGGCTCTGCTGGGGAGCCATTCTGGCTGTGGTGCTGGGGGGCCCCGTCTGCTGTGCTGGGGAGCCCGGTGTGCTGGGCTGGGGAGCCCCGTGTGCTGGGCTGTGGTGCTGGGGAGCCCGGTGTGCTGGGCTTTGGTGATGGGGAGCCGTGTAGACAGGCTCTGCTGCGGAGCGGTGTGAACAGGCTCTGATGGAGAGCCAGGTGGGCTGTGGTGCTGGGGGCCCCCGTGTCCTGTGCTCGGTAGCCCGGTGTGCTGGGCTGCGGAGCCCAGTGTGCTGGGCTGAGCTGCTGGCGTGCCGTGTGGAGAGGGTCTGCTGGGAAGCGGTGTGAACAGGCTCTGATGGAGAGCCAGGCGGGCTGTGCTGCGGTGTGCGGGGCTGCTGGGGAGCCGTGTACACAGGCTCTTCTGGGGAGCTTTGTGAACAGGCTCTGATGGAGAGCCAGGCGGGCTGTGGTGCTGGGGGCCCACGTGTGCTGTGCTGGGGAGCCCGGTGAGATGGGCTGGGCAGCCCGATGTGCTGGGCTGTGCATCTGGGGACCCGTGTGGACAGGATCTGCTGGGGAGCGGTTTCAACAGGCTCTGCTGGAGAGCAAGGCGCGCTGTGTTGCTGGGGGCCCCCGTGTGCTGTGCTGGGGAGCCCGGTGAGCTGGGCTGGGGAGCCCGGTGTGCTGGGCTGTGCTGCTTGGGAGCCGTATGGACAGGCTCTGCTGGGGAGTGGTTTGAACAGGCTCTCTTGGGGACTGGTCTGAAAGGGCTCTGCATGGCAGCCAGGCGGGCTGTGGTGCTGGGGGGCCCCGTGTGCTGATCTGTGCTGCTGGGGAGCGGTGTGAACAGTCTCTGATGGAGAGCCAGGCTGGCTGTGGTGCTGGGGGCCCCCGTGTGCTGTGCTGGGGAGCCCGGTGAGCTGGGCTTGGGATCCCGGTGTCCTGGGCTGTTTTGCTGGGGAGCCGTGTAGACAGGCTCAGCTGGGGAGCGGTGTGAACAGGCTCTGATGGAGAACCAGGCGGGCTGTGGTGCTCGGTTGTCCCGTGTGCTGTGCTGGGGAGCCCGTTGAGCTGTGCTGGGGAGCCCGGTGTGCTGGGCTGTGGTGCTGGAGAGCCGTGTGGATAGGCTCGGCTGGGGAGCGGTTTGAACAGGCTCTGATGTAGAGCAAGGAGGGCTGTTGTGCTGGGGGCCCCCGTGTGCTTTGCTGGGGAGCCCGGTGTGCTGGGCTGTGTTGCTGGGTAGCCGTGTAGACAGGCTCTGCTGGGGAGCGGTGTGAACAGGCTCTGATGGAGAGCCAGGCGGGCATTGGTGCAGGGGGGCCCCGTGTGCTGTGCTGGGGAGCCCGGTGAGCTGGGCTGGGGAGCCCAGTGTTCCGGGCTGTTGTGCTGGGGAGCCGTGTAGACAGGCTCTGCTGGGGAGCGGTGTGAAGAGGCTCTGCTCTAGAGCCAGGCGGGCTGTGGTGCTGGGGGGCCCCGTGTGCAGTGCTGGAGAGCCCGGTGAGCTGGGCTGTGGTGCTGGGGAGCCGTGTGGACAGTCTCTGCTGGGGAGCGGTGTGACATGGCTCTGATGGAGAGCCAGGCGGGCTGTGGTTCTGGGGGGCCCTGTGTGCTGTGCTGTGGAGCCCGGTGAGCTGGGCTGGGGAGCCCGGTGTGCTGGGCTGTGGTGCTGGGGAGCTTTGTAGACATTCTCTCCTGCGGAGCGGTGTGAACAGGCTCTTATGGAGAGCCAGGCGGGCTGTAGTGCTGGGGGCCCCCGTGTGCTGTGCTAAGCGGACCGGTGAGCTGGGCTGGGGAGTGGTTTGAGAAGGCTCTGCAGGAGAGCCAGGCGGGATGTGGTGCTGGGGGCCCCCCTGTGCTGTGCTGGGGTGCCCGGTGAGCTGGGCTGAGGATCCCGGTGTGCTGGGCTGTAGTGCTGGGGAGCCGTGTGTACAGGCTCTGCTGGGGAGCGGTGTGAAAACGCTCTGATGGAAAGCCAGGCGGGCTGTGGTTCTGGGGGGCCCCGTTTGCTGTGCTGGGGAGCCCGGTGAGCTGGGCTGGGGAGCCCGGTGTTCTGGGCTTTTGTGCTGGCGAGCCGTGTAGACAGGCTCTGCTGCGGAGCGGTGTGAACAGGCTCTGATGGAGAGCCAGGCGGACTCTGGTGCTGGGGGTCCCCGTGTTCTGTGCTGGGGACCCTGGTGAGCTGGGCTGGGGAGCCCGGTGTGCTGGGCTGTGCTGCTGGGGAGCCGTGTGGACAGGCTCTTTCGGGGAGCGGTGTGAAAAGGCTCTGATGGAGAGCCAGCCGGGCTGTGGTGCTGGGGGCCCCCGTGTGCTGTGCTCGGGAGCCCAGTGAGCTGGGCTTCGGAGCCCAGTGTGCTGGGCTGTGGTGCTGGGAAGCCGTGTGGACTGGCTCTCATGGGGAGAGGGTTTAACAGGCTCTGATGGAGAGTCAGGCGGGCTGTGGTGCTGGGGGCCCCCGTGTGCTGTGCTGGGGACCCCAGTGAGCTGGGCTGGGGAACCCCGTGTGCTGGGCTATTGTGCTGGGGAGCCGTGTGGGCAGGCTCTGCTGGGGAGCGGTGTGAACAGGCTCTGCTCGAGAGCCCGGCGGGCTGTGGTGCTGGGGGGCCCCGTGTGCAGTGCTGGAGAGCCCGGTGAGCTGGGCTGTGGTGCTGGGGAGCCGTGTGGACAGTCTCTGCTGGGGAGCGGTGTGACATGGCTCTGATGGAGAGCCAGGCGGGCTGTGGTTCTGGGGGGCCCTGTGTGCTGTGCTGTGGAGCCCGGTGAGCTGGGCTGGGGAGCCCGGTGTGCTGGGCTGTGGTGCTGGGGAGCCGTGTGGACAGGCTCTGCTGGGGAGCCGTGTGGACAGGCTCTGCTGGGGAGAGGGTTGAACAGGCTCATCTGGAGAGCCAGGCGGGCTGTGGTGCTGGGGGCGCCCGTGTGCTGTGCTGGGGAGTCCGGTGAGTTGGGCTGGGGAGCCCGGTGTTCTGGGCTGTGCTGCTGGGGAGGCTTGTGGACAGGCTCTGCTGGGGAGTGGTTTGAACAGGCTCTACTGGAGAGCAACGCGGGCTGTGGTGCTGGGGGCCCCAATGTCCTGTGCTGGGGGCCCCCGTGTGCTGTGCTGGTGGCCCCCGTGTGCTGTGCTGGGGGCCCCGTGTGCTGTGCTAGGGAGCCCGGTGTGCTGGGCTGTGCTGCTAGGGAGCCGTGTGGACAGGCTCTGCTGCAGAGCATAGCGGGCTTTGGTGCAGGGGGGCCCCGTGTGGTTTGCTGGAGGCCCCCTTGTGCTGTGCTGGGGGCCCCCGTGTACTGGGCTGTGGAGGCCAGTTCGCTGGGCTGTGCTGCTGGGGAGCCGTTGGGACCGGTTCTGCTTGGGAGTGGTTTGAACAGGCTCTGCTGGAGAGCCAGGCGGGCCGTGGTGCTGGGGGCCCCCGTGTGCTGTTCTGGGGAACCCGGTGTGCTGTTCTCTGCTACTGGGGAGCCGTGTGGACCGGGTCTGCTGGGGAGCGGTGTGAACAGGCTCTGCTGGAGAGCCAGGCGTTCTGTGCTGCGGTGTGCTGGGCTGTGCTGCTGGGGAGCCGTGTAGACAGGCTCTGCTGGGGAGCGGTGTGAACAGGCTCTGATGGAGAGACAGGCGGGCTGTGGTGCTGGGGGCCCCCGTGTGCTCTGCAACGGAGCCCGGTGAGCAGGGCTGGGCAGCCCGGTGTGCTGGGCTGTGGTGCTGGGGAGCCCTGTGTGATGTGCTGTGGAGCCCGGTGAGCTGGGCTGGGGAGCCCGGTGTGCTGGGCTGTGGTGCTTGGGTGCCGTGTGGACAGGCTCTGCTGGGGAGCGGTGTGGACAGGCTCTGCTGAGGAGTGGTTTGAACAGTCTCTGCTGGAGAGCCAGGCGGGCAGTGGTGCTGTGGGGCCCTGTGTGATGTGCTGTGGAGCCCGGTGAGCTGGGCTGGGGAGCCCGGTGTGCTGGGCTGTGGTGCTTGGGTGCCGTGTGGACAGGCTCTGCTGGGGAGCAGTGTGAACAGGCTCTGATGGAGAGCCAGGCGGGCTGTGGTGCCTTGGGGCCCTTTGTGCTGTGCTGGGGAGCCCGTTGAGCTGGGCTGGGGAGCCCGGTGTATTGGGCTGTGGTGCTGGGGAGCCGTGTGGACAGGCTCTTCTGAGGAGTGGTTTGAACAGGCTCTGCTGGGGAGCGGAGTGAACAGGCTCTGATGGAGAGCCAGGCGGGCTTTGGTGCTGGGAAGCCCCGTGTGCTGTGCTGGGGAGCCCGTTGAGTTGGGCTGGGGAGCCCGGTGTGGTGGGCTGTGGTGCTGGGGAGCCGTGTGGACAGGCTCTGCTGGGGAGAGGGTTGAACAGGATCTGATGGAGAGCCAGGCGGGCTGTGGTGCTGGAGGGCCCCGTGTGCTGTGCTGGGGATCTCGTTGAGCTGGGAGTTTTGGAGCCCGGTGTGCTGGGCTGTGGTGCTGGAGAGCCGTGTGGACAGGCTCTGTTCGGGAGTGGTTTGAACAGGCTCTGCTCGAGAGCCAGGCGGGCTGTGGTGCTGGGGGGCCCCGTGTGCTGTGCTGGGGAGCCCTGTGAGCTGGGCAGAGGAGCCCAGTGAGCTGGGCTGTGGTGCTGGGTAGCCGTGTAGACAGGCTCTGCTGGCGAGTGGTTTGAACAGGCTCTGCTGGAGAGTCAGGCGGGCTGTGGTGCTGGTGGGCCCCGTGTGCTGTGCTGGGGAGCCCGGTGTGCTGGGCTGTGGTGCTGGGGAGCCGTGTGGACAGGCTCTGCTGGGGAGAGGGTTGAACAGGCTCTGATGGAGAGCCAGGCGGGCTGTGGTTCAGGGGAGCCCGGTGAGCTGTGCTGGGGGCCCCCGTGTGCTGTGCTGGGGAGCCGGGTGAGCAGGGCTGGGGAGCCCGGTGTGCTGGGCCGTGGTGCTGGGGAGCAGCGTGGAAAGGCTCTGCTGGGGAGCGGTGTGAACAGGCTCTGATGGAGCGCCGGGCGGGCTGTGGTGCTGGGGGGCCCCGTGTGCTGTGCTGGGGAGCCCAGTGAGCTGGGCTGAGGAGCCCGGTGTGCAAGGCTGTGCTGCTGGGGAGCCGTGTGTACAGGCTCTGCTGGGGAGTGGTTGGAACAGGCTCTGCTGGACAGCCAGGCGGGCTGTGGTGCTGAGGGGCCCCGTGTGCTGTGCTGGGGAGCCCGGTGAGCTGGGCTGGGGAGCCCGGTGTGCTGGGCTGTGCTGATGGGGAGCCGTGTGGACAGGCTCTGTTGGGGAGCGTTGTGAATAGGCTCTGCTGGAGAGCCAGGCGGGCTGTGGTGCTGGGGGGCCCCGTGTGCTGTGCTGGGTAGCCCGTTGAGTTGGGCTGGGGAGCCAGGTATTCTGGGCTGTGCTGCTGGGGAGCCATGTAGACAGGCATTGCTGGGGAGTGGTTTGAAAAGGATCTGCTGGAAAGCCAGGCGGTCTGTGGTGCTTGGTGGCCCCGTGTGCCGTGCTCGGGAGCCCGGTGAGCTGGGCTGGGGAGCCCGGTGTGCAAGGCTGTTCTGCTGGGGAGCCTTGTGTACAGGCTCTGCTGGGGAGTGGTTTGAACAGGCTCTGCTGTAGAGCCAGGCGGGCTGTGGTGCTGAGGGGCCCCGTGTTCTGTGCTGGGGAGCCCGGTGAGCTGGGCTGGGGAGCCCGGTGTGCTGGGCTGTGCTGCTGGGGAGCCGTGTTGACAGGCTATGCTGGGGAGCGGTGTGAAAAGGCTCTAATGGAGAGCAGGCGGGCTGTGGTGCTTTGGGCCCCCGTGTGCTGTGATGGGGAGCCCGGTGAGCTGGGCTGTGCTGCTGGGGAGCCGTGTGGAGAGGCTCTGCTGGGGAGCGGTATAAACAGGCTGTGCCGGAGAGCCAGGCGGGCTGTGGTGCTGGGGAGCCCAGTGTGCTGTGCTGGGGAGCCCGGTGAGCTGGGCTGGGGAGCCCGGTGAGCTGGGCTGTGGTGCTGGGGAGCCGTGTAGACAGGCTCTGCTGCGGAGCGGTGTGAACAGGCTCTGATGGAGAGCCAGGCGGGCTGTGGTGCTGGGGAGCCCAGTCTGCTTTGCTGGGGAGCACGGTGAGCTGGGCTGGGGAACCCGGTTTGCTGGGCTGTGCTTCTGGGGAGCCCTGTGGACAGGCTCTGATGGGGATTGGTTCGAACAGGCTCTGCTGGAGAGCAAGGCGGGCTGTGGTAGTGGTAGGCCCCGTGTGCTGTCCTGGGGAGATCGGTGAGCTAGGCTGGGGAGTCCGGTGTGATGGGCTGTGGTGCTGGGGAGCCGTGTAGACAGGGTCTTCAGAGGAGCGGTGTGATCAGGCTCTGCTGGAGAGCAAGGCGCGCTGTGTTGCTGGGGGCCCCCGTGTGCTGTGCTGGGGAGCCCGGTGAGCAGGGCTGTGATGCTGGGGAGCCGTGTAGACAGGCTCTGCTGGGGAGCGGTTTGAACAGGCTCTGCTGGAGAGCCAGGCGGGCTGTGGTGCTGGGGGGCCCCGTGTGCTTTGCTGGAGGCCCCCGTGTGCTGTACTGGGGAGCCCGGTGTCCTGGGCTGTGCTGCTGGTGAGCCGAGTGGACAGGCTCTGCCTGAGAGCCTGGCGGGCTGTGGTGCTGGGGGCCCCCGTGTGATGTGCTGTGGAGCCCGCTGAGCTGGGCAGTACTGCTGGGGAGCCGTGCATACTGGCTCTTCTGGGGAGCTGTGTGAACAGGCTCTGCTGGAGAGCCAGCCAGGCTGTTGTGCTGGGGGCCCCCGTGTGCTGTGCTGGGGAGCCCGGTGAGCTGGGCTGGGGAGCCTGGTGTGCTGGGCTGTGCTGCTGGGGAGCCGTGTAGACAAGCTCTGCTGGGGAGCGGTGTGAACAGGCTCTGATGGAGAGCCAGGCGGGCTGTGGTGCTGGGGAGCCCGGTGAGCTAGGCTGGGGAGCCCGGTGTGATGGGCTGTTCTGCTGTGGAGCCGTGTGGACAGGATCTGCTGGGGAGCGGTGTGAACAGGCTCTGCAGTAGAGCCAGGCGGGCTGTGGTGCTGGCGGGCCCCGTGTGCTGTGCTGGGGAGACCTGTGAGATCGGCTTGGGAGCCCGGTGTGCTGGGCTGTGGTGCTGGGGAGCCCTGTGGACAGGGTCTGCTGGGGAGCGGAGCGAACAGGCTCTGCTGGAGAGCCAGGCGGCCTGTGGTTCTGGGGGTCCCCGTGTCCAGTGCTGGGGAGCCCGGTGTGCTGGGCTGTGCTGCTGGGGAGCCCGCTCCCCCAGGCTCTGCTGGGGAGCGGAGTGAACAGGCTCTGATTTAGAGCCAGGCGGACTGTGGTGCTTGGAAGCCCCGTGTGCTGTGCTGGGGAGCCCGTTGAGCTGGGCTGGGGAGCCCGGTGTGCTGGGCTGTGGTGCTGGGGAGCCGTGTGGACAGGGAATGCTGGGGAGTGGTTTGAACAGGCTCTTCTGGGGAGCAAGGCGGGCTGTGGTGCTGGGGGGCCCCGTGTGCTTTGCTGGGGAGCCCGGTGTGCTGTTCTGTGCTGCTGGGGAGCCGTGTGGACCGGCTCTGCTGGGGGGCCCCGTGTACTGTGCTGGGGATCCCGGTGTGCTTGGCTGTGGTGCTGGGGGGCCCCGTGTGCTGTGCTGCGCAGCCCGGTAAGATCGGCGGGGGAGGCCAGTGTGCTGGGCTGTTCTGCTGGGGAGCCGTGTTGACCGGCTCTGCTTGGGAGTGGTTTGAACAGGCTCTGCCGGAGAGCCAGGCGGGCCGTTTTGCTGGGGGCCCCCGTGTGCTGTGCTGGGGAACCCGGTGTGCTGTTCTGTGCTGTTGGGGAGCGGTGTGAACAGGCTCTGATGGAGAGCAAGGCGGGCTGTGCTGCGGTGTGCTGGGCTGTACTGCTGGGGAGCCGTGTAGAGAGGCTCTGCTGGGGAGCGGTGTGAACAGCCTCTGATGGAGAGCCAGGCGGGCTGTGGTGCTGGGGGCCCCCGTGTGCTCTGCTACGGAGCCCGGTGAGAAGGGCTGGGGAGCCCGGTGTGCTGGTCTGTGGTGCTGGGGAACCGTGTTGAAAGGCTGTGCTGGGGAGCGGTGTGAAGAGGCTCTGATGGAGAGCCAGGCGGGCTGTGGTGCTGGGTTATCCCGTGTGCTGTGCTGGGGAGCCCGTTGAGCCTGGCTGGGGAGCCCGGTGCGCTGGGCTGTGGTGCTGGGGAGCCGTGTGGACAGGTTCTGCTGGGGAGAGGGTTGAACAGGCTCTGCTGGGGAGACAGGCGGGCTGTGGTGCTGGGGGGCCCCGTGTGCTGTGCTGTGGAGCCCGGTGAGCTGGGCTGGGGATCCCGGTGTGCTGGGCTGTGGTGCTGGGGAGCTGTGTAGACAGGCTCTGCTGGGGAGCGGTGTGAACAGGCTGTGCTGGGGAGCGGTGTGAACAGATTCTGATGGAGAGCCAGGCGGGCTGTGGTGCTGGGGGCCCCCGTGTGCTTTGCTGGGGAGCCCCGTGTGCTGGGCTGTGGTGCTGCGGAGCCCGGTGTGCTGGGCTGTGGTGCTGGGGAGCCGTGTGGACAGGCTCTGCTGGGGAGCGGTTTGAACAGGCTCTGCTGGAGAGCAAGGTGCGCTGTGTTGCTGGGGGCCCCCGTGTGCTGAGCTGGGGAGCCCGGTGTGCTGGGCTGTGGTGCTGGATTGCCGTGTGGACAGGCTCTGCTGGGGAGTGGTTTGAACAGGCTCTGATGAAGAGCCAGGCGGGCTTTGGTGCTGGGCGGCACCGTGTGCTGTGCTGGGGAGCCCGGTGTGCTGGGCTGGGGAGCCCCGTGTGCTTGGCTGTTGTGCTGGGGAGCCCGGTGTGCTGGGCTGTGGTGCTGAGGAACCGTGTAGACAGGCTCTGCTATGAGCGGTGTGAACAGGCTCTGATGAAGAGCCAGGCGGGCTGTGGTGCTATGGGGCCCCGTGTGCTGTGCTGGGGAGCCCGGTGAGCTGGGCTGTAGTGCTGGGGAGCCGTGTGGACAGGCTCTGCTTGGGAGCGGTGTGGACAGGCTCTGCTGGACAGCCAGGCGGGCTGTGGTGATGGGGGCCTCCGTGTGCTGTGCTGGGGAGCCCGTTGAGATGGGCTTGGGAGCCCGGTGTGCTGGGCTGTGGTGCTGGGGAGCCGAGTGGACAGGCTCTGTTGGGGAGTGGTTTGAACAGGCTCTGCTGGAGAGCCAGGCGGGCTGAGGTGCTGGGGGCACCCGTGTGCTGTGCTGGGGGCCCCCGTTTGCTGTGATGGGGAGCCCGGTGTGCTGGGCTGTGCTGCTGGGGAGCCGTGTGGACAGGCTCTGCTGGGGAGCGGTGTGAAGAGGCTCTGCTGGAGCACCAGGCGGGCTGTGGAGCTGGGGGCCCGCTTGTGCTGTGCTGGGGAGCCCGATGAGCTGGGCTGGGGAGCCCGGTGTGCTGCGCTGTGGTGCTTGCGAACCGGGAAGACATGCTCTGCTGGGGAGCGGTGTGAACAGGCTCTGATGGAATGCCAGGCTGACTGTGGTGCTGGGGGCCCCTGTGTGCTGTGGTCGGGTGCCCGGTGTGCTGGGCTGTGGTGCTTGCGAACCTTGTAGACAGGCTCTGCTGGGGAGCTTTGTGAACAGGCTCTGATGGAGAGCCAGGCGGGCTGTTGTGCTGGGGGGCCCCGTGTGCTGTGCTGGGAAGCCCGGTGAGCTGGGCAGTACTGCTGGTGAGCCGAGTGGACAGGCTCTGCAGGGGAGCCAGGCAGGCATTGGTGCTGGGGGGCCCGGTGTGCTGTGCTGGGGAGCCCGGTGTGCTGGGCTGTGGTGCTGGGGAGCCGTGTAGACAGGCTCTGCTGCGGAGCGGTGTGAACAGGCTCTGATGGAGAGCCAGGCGGGCTGTCGTGCTGGGGGCCCCCGTGTGCTGTGCTAGGGGGCCCGGTGAGTTGGGCGGGGAATCCTGGTGTGCTGTGCTGTGGTGCTGTGGAGCCGTGTGGACAGGCTCTGCTGGGGAGTGGTTTGAACAGGCTCTGCTGGACAGCCAGGCGGGATGTGGTGCTGGGGGCCCCCGTGTGCTGTGCTGGGGAGCCCGGTGTGCTGGGCTGTGGTGCTGGATTGCCGTGTGGACAGGCTCTGCTGGGGAGTTGTTTCAATAGGCTCTGCTGGCGAGTGGTGTGAACAGGCCATGATGGAGAGCCAGGCGGGCATTGGTGCTGGGGGCCCCGTGTGCTGTGCTGGGGAGCCCGCTGTGCTAGGCTGTGCTGCTGGGGAGCGGAGTGAACAGGCTCTGCTGGGGAGCGGTGTGAACAGTCTCTGATTGAGAGCCAGGCGAGCTGTGGTGCTGGGGGCACCTGTGTGCTGGGGAGCCCGGTGTGCAGGGTTGTGCTGCTGGGGAGCCGTGTGGACAGTCTCTCCTGGGAAAAGTTTGAACAGGCTCTGATCGAGAGCCAGGCTTGCTGTGGTGTAGGGGGCCCACGTGTGCTTTGCTGGGGAGCCCGGTGAGCTGGGCTGGGGAGCCTGGTGTGTTGGGCTGTGCTGCTGGGGAGGCGTGTGGACAGGCTGTGCTGGGGAGTGGTTTGAACAGGCTCTGCTGGAGAGCCAGGCGAGCTGTGGTGCAGGGGGCCCCCGTGTGCTGTGCTGGGGAAGCCGGTGTGCTGTTCTGTGCTGCTGGGGAGCCGTGGAGACAGGCTCAGCCGGGGAGCGGTGTGAACAGGCTCTGATGGAGAGCCAGACGGGCTGTGGTGCTGGGGGCCCCGTGTGCTGTGCTCGGGAGCCCAGTGAACTGAGCTGGGGAGCCCGGTGTGCTGGGCTGTGCTGTCTGGGAGCCGTGTGGACAGGCTCTGCTGGGGAGCCTTGTGAAGAGGCTCTGCTGGAAAGCCAGGTGGGCTGAGGTGCTGGGGGGCCCCGTGTTCTGTGCTGTCGAGCCCGGTGAGCTGGGCTTGGGAGGCCAGTGTGCTGGGCTGTGCTGCTGGTGAGCCGTGTGGACCGGCTCTGCTTTGGAGTGGTTTGAACAGCCTCTGCTGGAGAGCCAGGCGGGCCGTGGTGCTGGGGGCCCCCGTGTGCTGTGCTGGGGAAGCCGGTGTGCTGATCTGTGCTGCTGGGGAGCCGTGTGGACAGGCTCTACTGGGGAGCTTTGTGAAAAGGTTCTGATGGAGAGCCAGGCGGGCTGTGGTGCTGGGGGCCCCCGTGTGCTGTGCTGGGGAGCCCGGTGAGCTGTGCTGGGGGCCCCCGTGTGCTGTGCTGGGGAGCCCGGTTAGCTGGGTTGGGGAGCCCGGTGTGCAGGGCTGTTCTGCTGGGGAGCCGTATGGACAGTCTCTCCTGGGAAAAGTTTGAACAGGTTCTGATGGAGAGCCAGGCTTGCTGTGGTGTTGGGGGCCCCCGTGTGCTTTGCTGGGGAGCCCGGTGAGCTGGGCTGGAGAGCCCGGTGTGCTGGGCTGTGCTGCTGGGGAGGCGTGTGGACAGGCTGTGCTGGGGAGCGGTGTGAACAGGCTCTGATGGAGAGCCAGGTGGGCTGTGGTGCTGGGGGGCTTTGTGGGCTGTGCTGGGGAGCCCGGTGAGCTGGGCCGGGGAGTCCAGTGTGCTGGGCTGTTCTGCTGGGGAGCCGTGTGGACCGGCTCTGGTTGGGAGTGGTTTGAACAGGCTCTGCTTGAGAACCAGGCGGGCCGTGGTGCTGGCGGCCCCCGTGTGCTGTGCTGGGGGGCCCGGTGAGGTGGGCTGGGGTGACCGGTGTGCTGGGCTCTGCTGCTGGGGAGCTGTGTGGAAAGGCTCTGCTGGCGAGTGGTTTAAACAGGCTCTGCTGGAGAGCCAGGCGGGCTGTGGTGCTGTGGGGCCCCGTGTGCTGTGCAGGGGAGCCCGGTGCTCTGGGCTGTGCTGCTGGTGAGCCGCGTGGACAGGCTCTGCTGGGGAGCGGTGTGAACAGGCTCTGCTGGAGAGCCAGGCGGGCTGTGGTTCTGGGGGGACCCGTGTGCTGTGCTGGGGAGCCCGTTGAGCTGGGCTTCGGAGCCCTGTGTGTTGGGCTGTGGTGCTGGGGACCCTTGTGGACAGGCTCTGCTGGGGAGTGGTTTGAACAGGGTCTGCTGGATTGCCAGGCGGGTTGTGGTACTGGGGGCCCCCGTGTGCTGTGCTGGGGAGCCCGGTGAGCTGGGCTGAGGAGCCCGGTGTGCTGGGTTGTGCTGCTGGGGAGCCGTGTGGACAGGCTCTGCTGGGGAGTGGTTTGAACAGGCTCTGCTGTAGAGCCACTCGGGCTGTGGTGCTGGGGGGGCCGTGTGCTGTGCTGGGGAGCCCGGTGGGCTGGGCCGGGGATCCCGGTGTGCTGGGCTGTGGTTATGGGGATCCGTGTAGACAGGCTCTGCTGGGGAGCGGTGTGAACAGGCTCTGATGGAGAGCCAGGCGGGCTGTGATGGTGGGGGTCCCCGTGTGCTGTTCTGGGGGGCCCGGTGAGGTGGGCTGGGGTGACCGGTGTGCTGGGCTCTGATGCTGGGGAGCCGTGTGGAAAGGCTCTTCTGGCGAGTGGTTTGAACAGGTTCTGCTGTAGAGCCAGGCGGGCTGTGGTGCTGTGGGGCCACGTGTGCTGTGCAGGGGAGCCCGGTGGGCTGGGCTGTGCTGCTGGTGAGCCGCGTGGACAGGCTCTGCTGGGGAGCGGTTTGAAAAGGCTCTGCTGGAGAGCCAGGCGGGCTGTGCTGCGGTGTGCTGGGCTGTGCTGCTGGGGAGCCGTGTAGACAGGCTCTGCAGGGGAGCGGTGTGAAAAGGCTCTAATGGAGAGCCAGCCGGGCTGTGGTGCTGGGGGCCCCCGTGTGCTGTGCTGGGGAGTCCGTTGAGCTGGGCTGGGGAGCCCGGTGTGCTGTTGTGCTGGTGAGCCGTGTAGACAAGCTCTGCTGTGGAGGGGTGTGAACAGGACCTGATGGAGAGCCAGGCGGGCTGTGGTACTGGGGGCCCCCGTGAGCTGTGCTCAGGAGCCCGGTGAGTTGGGAAGGGGATCCCTGTGTGCTTGGTTGTGGTGATGGGGAGCCGTGTAGAGAGGCTGTGCTGTTGAGCGGTGTGAACAAGCTCTGCTGGAGAGCCAGGCGGGCTGTGGTGCTGGTGGGCCCCGTGTGCTGTGCTGGGGAGCCCGGTGTGATTGGCTGTGGTGCTGGTGAGCCGTGTGGACAGGATCTGCTGGGGAGCTGTATGAACAGGCTCTGATGGAGAGCCAGGCGGGCTGTTGTGCTGGGAAGCCCCGTGTGCTGTGCTGGGGGATCCCATGTGCTGTGCTTGGGAGTGGTTTGAACAGGCTCTGGCCGAGAGCCAGGCGAGCTGTGGTGCTTGGGAGCCGTGTGGACTCGCTCATCTGGGGAGTGGTTTGAACAGGCTCTGATGGAGAGCTAGGCGGGCTGTGGTGATGGGGGGGACCGTGTGCTGTCTTGGGGAGCCCGTTGAGCTGGGCTGGGGAGCCCAGTGTGCTGGGCTGTGGTGCTGGGGAGCCGTGTGGACACGCTCTCTTGGGGAGTGGTTTGAACAGGCTCTGAGGGAGAGCCAGGAGGGCTGTGGTGCTGGGGAGCTCGGTGGGCTGGGCAGAGGAGCCCGGTGTGCTGGGCGGTGCTGCTGGGGAGCCGTGTAGACAGTCTCTGCTGGGGAGCAGTGTGAACAGGCTCTGCTGGAGAGCCAGGCGGGCTGTTGTGCTGGGGAGCCGTGTGGACAGGCTCTGCTGGGGAGTGGTTTGAACAGGCTCTGCTGGAGAGCCAGGCCGGCTGTGGTGCTGGGGGGCCCCGTGTGCAGTGCTGGTGATACCGGTGTGCTGGGCTGTGCTGCTGGGGAGCCGTTTGGACAGGCTCTGCTGGGGAGCCAGGCGGGCATTGGTGCTGGGGGGCCCGGTGTGTTGTGCTGGGGAGCCCGGTGTGCTGGGCTGTGGTGCTGGGGAGCCGTGTAGACAGGCTCTTCTGCGGAGCGGTGTGAACAGGCTCTGATGGAGAGCCAGGCGGGCTGTGGTGCTGGGGGCCCCCGTGTGCTGTGCTGGGGTGCCCGGTGAGCTGGGCTGGGGATCCTGGTGTGCTGTGCTGTGGTGCTGTTGAGCCGTGTGGACAGGCTCTGCTGGGGAGTGGTTTGAAAAGGCTCTGCTGGACAGCCAGGCGGGCTTTGGTGCTGGGGGCCCCCGTGTGCTGTACTGGGTAGCCCTGTGAGCTGGGCTTAGGAGCCCGGTGTGCTGGGCTGTGGTGCTGGGGAGCCGTGTGGACAGGCTCTGCTGGGGAGTGGTTTCAATAGGCCCTGCTGGGGAGTGGTGTGAACATGCCATGATGGAGAGCCAGGCGGGATATGGTGCTGGTGGCCCCCGTGTGCTGTGCTGGGGAGCCCGGTGAGGTTCGCCGGGGATCCTGGTGTGCTGTGCTGTGGTGCTGTTGAGCCGTGTGGACAGGCTCAGCTGGGTAGTGGTTTCAAAAGGATCTGCTGGAGAGCCAGGCGGACTGTGGTGCTGGGGGGCCCCGTGTGCCGTGATCGGGAGCCCGGTGAGCAGGGCTGGGGAGCCTGGTGTGCTGGGCTGTGCTGCTGGGGAGCGGTGTAGACAGGCTCTGCTGGGGAGCGGTGTGAAGAGGCTCTGCTCGAGAGCCAGGTGGGCTGTGGTGCTGGGGGGCCCCGTGTGCAGTGCTGGAGAGCCCGGTGAGCTCGGCTGTGGTGCTGGGGAGCCGTGTGGACAGGCTCTGCTGGGGAGCGGTGTGAATTGGCTCTGATGGACAGCCAGGCGGGCTGTGGTTCCGGGGGCCCCGTGTGCTGTGCTGTTGAGCCCGTTGAGCTGGGCTTCGGAGCCCGGTGTGTTGGGCTGTGGTGCTGGGGAGCCGTGTGGACAGGCTCTGCTTCGGAGTGGTTTGAACAGGGTCTGCTGGATTGCCAGGCGGGCTGTGGTACTGGGGGCTCCCGTGTGCTGTGCTGGGGACCCTGGTGAGCTTTGTTGAGGAGCCCGGTGTGCTGGGCTGATGTGCTGGGGAGCCGTGTGGACAGGCTCTGCTGGGGTGCCTTGTGGACAGGCTCTGCTGGGGAGCGTTGTGAACAGGCTCTGATGGATAGCCAGGCGGGCTGTGGTGCTGGGGGCCCGCGTGTGCTGTGCTGGGGAGCCCGTTGAGCTGGGCTGGAGAGACCGGTGTGCTGGGCTGTGGTGCTGGGGAGCCGTGTAGACAGGCTCTGCTGGCGAGCCATTCGGGCTGTGGTGCTGGGCGGCCCCGTGTGCTGTGCTGGGGAGCCCGGTGAGCTGTGCTGGGGAGCCCGGTGTACTGGGCTGTGGTGCTGGGGAGCCGTGTAGACAGGCTCTGCTGCGGAGCAATGTGAACAGGCTCTGATGGAGAGCCAGGTGGGCTGTGGTGCTGGGGGGCCCCGTGTGCTGTGCTGGGGAGCCCGTTGAGCTGGGCTTCGGGGAGCCCGGTGTCCTGGGCTGTGCTGCTGGGAAACCCTGTGTACAGGCTCTGCTGGGGAGTTGTGTGAACAGGCTCTCCTGGAGAGCCAGGCGGGCTGTGGTGCTGGGGGCCCCCATGTGCTGTGCTGGGGAGTCCGGTGAGGTGGGCTGCGGAGCCCGGTGAGCTGGGCTGTGCTGCTGGGGAGCCGTGTGGACAGGCTCTGCTGGGGAATGGTTTGAACAGGCTCATCTGGAGAGCAAGGCGGGCTGTGGTGCTGGGGGCCCCCGTGTGATGTCCCGGGTAGCACGGTGAGCTGGGCTGGGGAGCCCGGTGTGCTGTGTTATGGTGCTGGGCACAGGTTTGAACAGGCTCTGATGGAGATCCAGGCGGGCTCTGGTGCTGGGGGGCCCCGTGTGCTGTGCTGGGGAGCCTGGTGAGCTGGTCTGGAAAGCCCGGTGTGCTGGGCTGTGGTGCTGGGTAGCCGTGTGGACAGGCTCTGCTGGGGAGCGGTGTGAACAGGCTCTGATGGAGAGTCAGGCGGGCTGTGGTGCTGGGGAGCCGTGTAGACAGGCTCTGATGGAGAGCCAGGCGGGCTGTGGTGATGGGGGGCCCCGTGTGCTGTGCTGGGGAGCCCTGTGAGCTGGGCTGGGTAGCCCGGTGTGCTGGGCTTTTGTGCTGGGTAGCCGTGTAGACAGGCTCTGCTGCGGAGGGGTCTGAACAGGCCCTGATGGAGAGCCAGGCTGGCTAAGGTGCTGGGGGCCCCCTTGAGCTGTGCTCAGGAGCACGGTGAGCTGGGAAGGGGATCCCTGTGTTCTTGGCTGTGGTGCTGGGGAGCCGTGTAGACAGGCTATCCTCGGAACGGTGTGAACAGGCTCTGATGGAGAGCCAGGCGGGCTGTGGTGCTGGGGGCCCCCATGTGCTGTGTTTGGGGACACGGTGAGCTGGGTTGGGGAGCACGGTGTGCTGGGCTCTGGTGCTGGGGAGCTGTGTGGACAGGCTCTGCTGGGGGGTGGTTTGAACAGGCTCTGCTTGAGACCCAGGCGGGCTGTGGTCCTTGGGCGCCCCTTGTTCTGTGCTGGGGACCCTGGTGAGCTGGGCTGGGGAGCCCGGTATGCTGGGCTGTGCTGCTGGGGAGCCGTGTGGACAGGCTCTCCTGGGGAGCGGTGTGAATAGGCTCTGATGGAGAGCCAACCTGGCTGTGGTTCTGGGGGGTCCCGTGTGCTTTGCTGGGGAGCACGTTGATCTTGGCTGGGGAGCCCGGTGTGTTGGGCTTTGGTGCTAGGGAACCATGTGGAAAGGCTATGCTGGGGAGTGGTTTGAAAAGGGTCTGCTGGATAGCCAGGCGGGTTGTGGTGCTGGGGGCCCCCTTGTTCTGTGCTGGGGAGCCCTGTGAGCTGGGCTTCGGAGCCCAGTGTGCTGGGCTGTGGTGCTGGGAAGCCGTGTGGACAGGCTCTGATGGAGAGCCAGGCGGGCTGTTGTGCTGGGGGGCCCCGTGTGCTGTGCTGGGGAGCCCGTTGAGCGGGGCTGGGGAGCCCGGTGTGTGAGGCTGTGGTGCTGGGGAGCCGTGTGGAAAGGCTCTGCTGGGGAGTGGTTTGAACAGGCTCTGCTTTAGAGCCAGGCGGGCTGTGGTGCTGGGGGGGCCGTGTGCTGTGCTGGGGAGCCCGGTGGGCTGGGCCGGGGAGCCCGGTGTGCTGGGCTGTGCTGATGGGGATCCGTGTAGACAGGCTCTGCTGGGGAGCGGTGTGAACAGGCTCTGATGGATAGCCAGGCGGGCTGTGATGGTGGGGGCCCCCGTGTGCTGTGCTGTGGGGCCCGGTGAGGTGGGCTGGGGAGACCGGTGAGCTGGGCTCTGCTGCTGGGGAGCCGTGTGGAAAGGCTCTTCTGGCGAGTGGTTTGAACAGGCTCTGCTGGAGAGCCAGGCTGGCTGTGGTGCTGTGGGGCCCCGTGTGCTGTGCAGGGGAGCCCGGTAAGCTGGGCTGTGCTGCTGGTGAGCCGCGTGGACAGGCTCTGCTGGGGAGCTGTGTGAACAGGCTCTGCTGGAGAGCCTGACGGGCTGTGCTGCGGTGTGCTGGGCTGTGCTGCTGGGGAGCCGTGTAGACAGGCTCTGCAGGGGAGCGGTGTGAACAGGCTCTGATGGAGAGCCAGGCTGGCTGTGGTGCTGGGGGCCACCGTGTGCTGTGCTGGGGAGCCCGTTGGGCTGGGCTTGGGAGCCCGGTGTGCTGGGCTGTGCTGCTGGGGAGCCGTGTGGACAGGCTCTGCTGGGGAGCGGTTTGAACAGGCTCTGCTGGAGAGCAAGGCGCGCTGTGTTGCTGGGGACCCCCGTATGCTGTGTTGGGGAGCCCGGTGAGCTGGGCTGGGGAGCCCGGTGTGCTGGGCTGTGGTGCTGGGGAGCCGTGTGGACAGGCTCTGCTGGGGAGCGGTGTGAACACGCCCTGATGGAGAGCCAGGTGGGCTGTGGTGTTGGGGGCCCCCGTGTGCTGTGCTGGGGAGCCCGGTGATCTGGGCTGGGGAGCCCAGTGTGCTGGGCTGTGTTGCTGGGTAGCCGTGTGGACAGGCTCTGCTGGGCAGTGGTTTGAAACGGCTCAGCTGGAGAGCCAGGCGGGCTGTGGTGCTGGGGGCCCCCGTGTGCTTTGCTGGGGAGCCCGGTGTGCTGGGCTGTGGTGCTGGGGAGCCGTGTAGACACGATCTGCTGGGGAGCGGTGTGAAGAGGCTAAGCTGGAGAGCCAGGCGGGCTGTTGTGCTTGGGGCCCCCGTGTGCTGTGCTGGGGATCCCGGTGTGCTGGGCTGTGCTGCTGGGGAGCCGTGTGGACAGGCTCCGCTAGGGAGCCAGGCGGGCATTGGTGCTGGGGGGCCCGGTGTGCTGTGCTCGGGAGCCCGGTGAGCTTGGCTGGGGATCCCGGTGTGCTGGGCTGTTGTGCTGCGGAGCCGTGTAGACAGGCTCTGATGGAGAGCCAGGCGGGCTGTGGTGCTGAGGGGCCCCGTGTTCTGTGCTGGGGAGCCAATTGAGCTGGGCTGGAGAGCCCGGTGTGCTGGGGTGTTGTGCTGGGGCGCCGTGTGGACAGGCTCTGCTGGGGAGAGGGTTGAACAGGCTCTGATGGAGAGCCAGGCGGGCTGTGGTTTAGGGGAGCCCGGTGAGCTGTGCTGGGGGCCCCCGTGTGCTGTGCTGGGCAGCCGGGTGAGCAGGGCTGGGGAGCCCGGTGTGCTGGGCTGTGGTGCTGGGGAGCAGCGTGGAAAGGCTTTGCTGGGGAGCGGTGTGAACAGGCTCTGATGGAGCGCCAGGCGGGCTGTGGTGCTGGGGGGCCCCGTGTGCTGGGCTGGGGAGCCCGGTGTGCTGGGCTGTGCTGCTGGGGAGCCATGTGGACAGGCTCTGCTGGGGAGGGTTTGAAAAGGCTCTGATTGAGAGCCAGGCGGGCTGTGTTGCTGGGGGCCCCCATGTGCTGTGCTGGGGATCCCGGTGTGCTGGGCTGTGGTGCTGGGGAGCAGCGTGGAAAGGCTCTGCTGGGGAGCGGTGTGAACAGGCTCTGCTGGATTGCCAGGCGGGCTGTGTTGCTGGGGGCCCCCATGTGCTTTGCTTGGGATCCCGGTGTGCTGGGCTGTGGTGCTGGGGAGCCGTGTGGACAGGCTCTGCTGAGGAGAGTTTTGTACAGGCTCTGACGGAGAGCCAGGCGGGCTGTTGTGCTGGGAAGCCCCGTGTGCTGTGCTGGGGGGGCCCGTGTGCTGTGCTGGGGTGCCCCGTGTGCTGTGCTGGGGAGCCTGTTGAGCTGGGCTGGGGAGCCCGGTGTGCTCGGCTGTGGTGCTGGGGAGCCGTGTGGACAGGCTCTGCTGGGGGAGTGGTTTGAACAGGCTCTGATCGAGAGCCAGGTGGGCTGTGGTGCTGGGCGGCCCCGTGTGCTGTGCTGGGGAGCCCGTTGAGCTGGGCTTCAGAGCCCGGTGTGTTGGGCTGTGGTGCTGGGGAGCCGTGTGGACAGGCTCTGCTGGGGAGTGGTTTGAAATGGCTCTGCTGGAGAGCCAGGCGGGCTGTGGTGCTGAGGGGCCCCGTGTGCTGTGCTGGGGAGCCCCGTGAGCTGGGCTGAGGAGCCCGGTGTGCAAGGCTGTGCTCCTGGGGAGCCGTGTGTACAGGCTCTGCTGGGGAGTGATTTGAACAGGCTCTGCTGGAGAGCCAGGCGGGCTGTGGTGCTGAGGGGCCCCGTGTTCTGTGCTGGGGAGCCCAGTGAGCTGGGCTGGGTAGCCCGGTGTGCTGGGCCGTGCTGCTGGGGAGCCGTTTGGACAGGCTATGCTGGGGAGCGGTGTGAAAAGGCTCTGATGGAGAGCCAGGCGGGCTGTAGTGCTGGGGGCCCCCGTGTGCTGCGCTGGGGAGCCCGGTGAGCTGGGCTGTGCTGCTGGGGAGCCGTGTGGGCCGGCTCTGCTGGGGAGTGGTTTGAACAGGTTCTGCTGGAGAGCCAGGCGGGCTGTTATGCTGGGTGCCCCCGTTAGCTGTGCTGGGGAGCCCGGAGTGTTGGGCTGTGCTGCTTGGGAGCCGTGAGAACAGGTTCTGTTGGGGAGTGTTTTGAACAGGCTAAGCTGGAGAGCCAGGCGGGCTGTGGTGTTGGGGGGCCCCGTGTGCTGTGCTGGGGAGCCCGGTGTGCTGGGCTGTGGTGCTGGGGAGCCGTGTGGACAGGCTCTGCTGGGGAGCGGTGTGAACAGGCTAAGCTGGAGAGCCAGGCGGGCTGTGGTGCTGGGGGCCCCTGTGTGCTGTGCCGGGGAGCCCGGTGAACCGGGTTGGGGAGCCCGATGTGCAGGGCTGTGGTGCTGGGGAGCCGAGTGGACAGGCTCTGCTGGGGAGCGGAGTGAACAGGCTCTGCTGGGGAGCGGTGTGAAGAGGCTCTGATGGAGAGCCAGGCGGGCTGTGGTGCTGGGACACCCCGTGTGCTGTGCTGGGGGGCCCCGTGTGCCGTGCTGTGGAGCCCGGTGTGCTGGGCTGTGGTGCTGGGGAGCCGTGTGGACAGGCTCGGCTGGGGAGCGGAGTGAACAGGCTCTGATGGAGAGCCAGGTGGGCTGTGGTGCTGTGAAGACCCGTATGCTGTGCTGGGGAGCCCTTTGAGCTGGGCTTGGAAGCCCCGTGTGCTCTGCTGGGGGCCCCCGTGTGCTGTGCTGGGGAGCCCCGTGTGCTGGGCTGTGGTGCTGGGGAGCCGTGTAGATAGACTCTGCTGGGGAGCCATTTGGGCTGTGGTGCTGGGGGGCCCCGTGTGCTGTGCTGCGGAGCCCGTTGAGCTGGGATGTGTAGCCCGGTGTGCTGGGCTGTGGTGCTTGGGAGCCGTGTGGACAGGCTCTGCTGGGGAGCCGTGTGGACAGGCTCCGCTGGCGAGTGGTTTGAACAGGCTCTGCTGGGGAGCGGAGTGAACAGGCTCTGATGGAGAGCCAGGCCGGCTGTTGTGCTGGGAAGCCCCGTGTGCTGTCCTGGGGAGACCGGTGAGCTGGGCTGGGGAGCCCGGTGTGCTGGGCTGTGGTGATGGGGAGCCGTGTAGACAGGCTCTGCTGGGGAGCGGTGTGAACAGGCTTTGATGGATAGCCAGGCGGGCTACGGTGCTGGGGGGGCCCGTGTGCTGTGCTGGGGAGCCCGGTGAGCTGGGCAGGGGAGCCCGGTGTGCTGGGCTGTTGTGCTGGGGAGCCGTGTAGACAGGCTCTGCTGTGGAGGGGTCTGAACAGGCTTTGTTGGAGAGCCAGGCGGGCTATGGTGCTGGGGGCCCCGTGTGCTGTCCTGGGGAGCCCTGTGAGCTGGGCTGGGGAGCCCAGTGTGCTGGGCTATGGTGCTTGGGAGCCGTGTCGACTCGCTCTGCTGGGGAGTGGTTTGAACCGGCTCTGATGGAGAGCCAGGCGGGCTGTGGTGCTGGGGGTCCCCGTGTGCTGTGCTGGGGAGCCCGGTGAGCTGGGCTGGGGAGCCCGGTGTGCTGGGCTTTTGTGCTGGGGAGCCGTGTAGACAAGCTCTGCTGTGGAGGGGTGTGAACAGGACCTGATGGAGAGCCAGGCGGGCTGTGGTGCTGGGGGCCCCCGTGAGCTGTGCTCAGGAGCCCGGTGAGTTGGGAAGGGGATCCCTGTGTGCTTGGTTGTGGTGATGGGGAGCCGTGTAGAGAGGCTGTGCTGTTGAGTGGTGTGAACAGGCTCTGATGGAGAGCCAGGCGGGCTGTGGTGCTGGGGGCCCCCGTGTGCTGTACTCGGGAGCCAAGTGAGCTGGGCTTCGGAGCCCAGTGTGCTGGGCTGTGGTGCTGTGAAGCCGTGTGGACAGGCTCTGCTGGGGAGAGGGTTGAACAGGCTCTGATGGAGAGCCAGGAGGACTGTTGTGCTGGGAAGCCCCGTGTGCTGTGCAGGGGGGGCCCGTGTGCTGTGCTGGGGAGCCCGTTGAGTTGGGCTGGGGAGCCCGGTGTGCTCGGCTGTGGTGCTGGGGAGCCGTGTGGACAGGCTCTGCTGGGGAGAGGGTTGAACAGGCTCTGATGGAGAGCCAGGCGGGCTGTGGTGCTGGGGGGCCCCTTGTGCTGTGCTGGGGAGCCCGGTGAGCTGGGCTGGCGAGCCCGTTGTGCTGGGCTGTGCTGCTGGGGAGCCGTCCGGACAGGCTCTGCTGGGTAGTGGTTTCAACAGGATCTGCTGGAGAGCAAGGCGGACTGTGGTGCTGGGGGGCCCCGTGTGCCGTGATCGGGAGCCGCGTGAGCTGGGCTGGGGAGCCTGGTGTGCTGGGCCGTGCTGCTGGGGAGCCGTGTAGAAAGGCTCTGCTGGGGAGCGGTGTGAAGAGGCACTGATGGAGAGCCAGGCGGGCTGTGGTGCTGGGATTCCCCGTGTGCTGTGCTTGGGGGCCCCGTGTGCTGTGCTGGGGAGCCCGGTGTGCTGGGCTGTGGTGCTGGGGAGCCGTGTGGACAGGCTCTGCTGGGGAGTGGTGTGAAATGGCTCTGATGGAGAGCCAGGCGGGCAGTGGTTCTGGGGTGCCCCGTGTGCTGTGCTGGGGAGCCCGTTGAGCTGGGCTTCGGAGCCCGGTGTGTTGGGCTGTGGTGATGGGGAGCCGTGTGGACAGGCTCTGCTTGGGAGCCATTCGGGCTGTGGTGCTGGGGAAAAGTGTAGAAAGGCTCTGCTGTGGAGTGGTTTGAACAGTCTCTGATGCAGAGCCAGGCAGGCTGTATTGCTGGGGGGCCCTGTGTGCTGTGCTGGGGAGGCCGGTGTGCTGGGCTGTGGTGCTGGTGAGCCGTGTGGACAAGCTGTGCTTGGGAGCGGTGTGAACAGGCTCTGATGGACAGCCAGGCGTGCTGTGGTGCTGGGGTTCCCCGAATGCTGTGCTGGGGAGCCCGTTGAGCTGGGCTGGGGAGCCCGGTGTGCTGGGCTGTGGTGATGGGGAGCCGTGTAGACAGGCTCTGCTGGGGACCCATTCGGGCTGTGGTGCTGGGGGCCCCCGTGTGCTGTTCTGGGGTGCCCGGTTAGCTGGGCTGGGGAGCCCGGTGTGCTGGGCTGTGCTGCTGGGGAGCCGTGTGGACAGGCTCTGCTTGGGAGCGGTTTGCACAGGCTCGGCTGGTGAGCAGGGCGCGCTGTGGTGCTGGGGGCCCCCGTTTGCTGTGCTGGGGACCACGGTGAGCTTTGCTGGGGAGCCCGGTGAGCTGGGCTGGGGAGCCCGGTGTGCTGGGCTGTGCTGCTGGGGAGCCGTGTAGAAAGGCTCTGCTGGGGAGCGGTGTGAACAGGATCTGATGGAGAGCCAGGCTGGCGGTGGTGCTGGGGGCCCCCGTGTGCTGTGCTGGGGAGCACGGTGAGCTGGGCTGGGGAACCCGGTTTGCTGTGCTGTGCTGCTGGGGAGCCGTGTGGACAAGCTCTGATGGGGACTGGTTCGAACAGGCTCTGCTGGAGAGCCAGGCGGGCTGTGGTAGTGGTGGGCCCCGTGTGCTGTACTGGGGAGATCGGTGAGCTACGCTGTGGAGTCCGGTGTGCTGGGCTGTGGTGCTGGGGAGCCGTGTAGACAGGGTCTTCTGAGGAGCGGTGTGCTCAGGCTCTGCTGGAGAGCCAGGCGCGCTGTGTTGCTTGGGGCCCCCGTGTGCTGTGCTGGGGAGCCCGGTGAGCTGGGCTGTGACGCTGGGGAGCCGTGTGGACAGGCTCTGCTGGGGAACGGTTTGAACAGGCTCTGCTGGAGAGTCAGGCGGGCTGTGGTGCGGTGTGCTCGGTAGTGCTACTGGGGACCCGTGGAGAAAGGCTCTGCTGGGGAGCGGTTTGAAAAGGCTCTGCTGGAGAGCCAGGCGGGCTGTGGTGCTGGGGGGCCCCGTGTGCTTTGCTGGGCCCCCCCGTGTGCTGTACTGGGGAGCCCGGTGAGCTGGGATGTGCTGCTGGTGAGCCGAGTGGACAGGCTCTGCTGGAGAGCCTGGCGGGCTGTGGTGCTGGGGGCCCCCATGTGCTGTGCTGTGGAGCCCGCTGAGCTGGGCAGTGCATCTGGGGAGCCGTGCATCCTGGCTCCTCTGGGGAGCTGTGTGAACAGGCCCGGCTGGAGAGCCAGCCAGGCTGTGGTGCTGGGGGCCCCCGTGTGCTGGGCTGGGGAGCCCGGTGAGCTGGGCTGGGGAACCCGGTGTGCTGGGCTGTGCTGCTGGGGAGCCCAGTGGACAGGCTCTGCTGGGGAGTGGTTTGAACAGGCTCTGATGGAGAGCAAGGCGGGCTGTGGTGGTTGGGGCCCCCGTGTGCTGTACTGGGGAACCCGGCGTGCTGGGCTGTGCTGCTGGGGAGCCGTGTGGACAAGCTCTGCTGGGGAGCGGTCTGAACAGGCTCTGATGGAGAGCCAGGCGGGCTGTCATGCTGAGGGCCCCCGTGTTCTGTGCTGGGGAGCCCGGTGAACTGGGATGCGCAGCCCGGTGTGCTGGGCTGTGCTGCTGGGGAGCCGTGTAGACAAGCTCTGCTGGGGAGCGGTGTGAACAGGCTCTGATGGAGAGCCAGGCGGGCTGTGGTGCAGGGGAGCCCGGTGATCTGGGCTGGGGAGCCCGGTGTGCTGGGCTGTTCTGCTGGGGAGCTGTGTTGACAGGCTCTGCTTTGGAGCGGTGTGAACAGGCTCTGCTGGAGAGTCAGGGGGGCTGTGGTGCTGGGGGGCCCCGTGTGCTGTGCTTGGGAGCCCTGTGTGCTGGGCTGTAGTGCTGGGGAGCCCTGTGGAAAGGCTCTGCTTGGGAGCGGTGTGAACAGGCTCTGCTGGAGAGCCAGGCGGCCTGTGTTGCTGGGGGGCCCCGTGTGCTGTGCTGGGGAGCCCGGTGTGCTGGGCTGTGATGCTGGGGAGCCGTGTAGACAGGCTCTGCTGTGGAGCCGTGTAGACAGGCTCTGCTGGGGAGCGGAGTGAACAGGCTCTGATGGAGAGCCAGGCGGGCTGTGGTGCTGGGGGCCCCCGTGTGCTCTGCTACGGAGCCCGGTGTGCAGGGCTGGGAAGCCCGGTGTGCTGGGCTGTGGTGCAGGGGAGCCGTGTGGAAAGGCTCTGCTGGGGAGCCGTGTTTAGAGGCTCTGATGGAGAGGCATGCTGCCTGTGGTGCTGGGGGCCCCCGTGTGCTGTGCTCGGGAGCCCAGTGAGCTGGGCTGGGGAGCCCGGTGTGCTGGGCTGTTGTGCTGGGGAGCAGTGTGGAACGGCTCTGCTGGGGAGAGGGTTGAACAGGCTCTGATTGAGAGCCAGGCGGGCTGTGGTGCTGGGGGCCCCCCTGAGCTTTGCTGGGGGGCCCGGTGAGCTGGGCTGGGGAGCCCGGTGTACTGGACTGTGGTGCTGGCAAACCGTGTAGAAAGGCTCTGCTGGGGGGCCCCGTGTGTTGTGCTGGGGATCCCGGTGTGCTGGGCTGTGGTGCTGGGGGGCCCCGTGTGCCGTGCTGCGGAGCTCGGTGAGATCGGCGGGGGAGGCCAGTGTGCAAGGCTGTGCTGCTGGGGAGCCGTATTGACCGGCTCTGCTTTGGAGTGGTTTGAACAGGCTCTGCTGGAGAGCCAGGCGGGCCGTGTTGCTGGGGGCCCCCGTGTGCTGTGCTGGGGAGCCCGGTGTGCTGATCTGTGCTGCTGGGGAGCGGTGTGAACAGGCTCTGATGGAGAGCCAGGCGCGCTGTGTTGCTGGGGGCCCCCGTGTGCTGTGCTGGGGAGCCCGGTGAGCTGGGCTGGGGAGCCCGGTGTTCTGGGCTGTGGTGCTGGATTGCCCTGTGGACAGGCTCTGCTGGCGAGTGGTTTGAACAGGCTCTGATGGAGAGCCAGGCGGGCTGTGGTGCTGGGCGGCCCCGTGTGCTTTGCTGGGGAGCCCGGTGTGCTGGGCTGGAGAGCCCCGTGTGCTGGGCTGTGGTGCTGGGGTGCCCGGTGTGCTTGGCTGTGGTGCTGGGGAACCGTGTAGACAGGCTCTGCTGGGGAGCGGTGTTAACAGGCTCTGATGGAGAGCGAGGTGGGCTGTTGTGCTGGGGGGCCCCGTGTTCTGTGCTTGGGAGCCCGGTGTGCTGGGCTGTGGTGCTGGGGAGCCGTGTGGACAGGCTCTCCTATATTGCCAGGCGGGCTGTGGTGCTGGGGGCCCCCGTGTGTTGTGCCGGGGAGCCCGGTGAGATGGGCTGGGGAGCCCGGTGTGCTGGGCTGTGGTGCTGGGGAGCCGTGTGCTGTGCTGGGCGGCCCGGTGAGCTGGGCTGGGGAGCCCGGTGTGCTGGGCTGTGGATGCTGGGGAGCCGTGTGGACAGGCTCTGCTGGGGAGCGGTGTGAAAAGGCCATGATGGAGAGCCAGGCGGGCTGTGTTGCTGGGGGCCCCCGTGTGCTGTGCTGTTGAGCCCGGTGTGCTGGGCTGTGGTGCTGGGGGGCCCCGTGTGCTGTGCTGCGGATCCCGGTGAGATCGGCTATGGAGCCCGGTGTGCTGGGCTGTGCTGCTTGGGAGCCGTGTGGACAGGATCTGCTGGGGAGCGGTTTGAACAGGCTCTGATGGAGAGCCAGGCGGGCTGTGCTGCGGTGTGCTGGGCTGTGCTGCTGGGGAGCCGTGTAGACAGGCTCTGCTGGGGAGCCATTCGGGCTGTGATGCTGGGGGCCCCCGTGTGCTGTGCTGGGGAGCCCGGTGAGCTGGGCTGGGGAGCCCGGTGTGCTGGGCTGTGGTGCTGGGGAGCCGTGTAGACAGGCTCTGCTGCGGAGCGCTGTGAACAGGCTCTGATGGAGAGCCAGGCGGGCTGTTGTGCTGGGGGCCCCCGTGTGCTGTGCTGCGGAGCCCGTTTAGCTGGGATGTGGAGCCCGGTGTGCTGGGCTATGGTGCTGGGGAGCACGGTGAGCTGGGCTGTGGTGCTAGGGAGCCGTGTAGACAGGCTCTGATGGAGAGCCAGGCGGGCTGTGGTGCTGAGGGGCCCCGTGTGCTGTGCTGGGGAGCCCGTTGAGTTGGGCTGGGGAGCCCGGTGTGCTGGGCTGTGGTGCTGGGGAGCCGTGTGGACAGGCTCTTCTGGGGAGAGGGTTGAACAGGTTCTGATGGAGAGCCAGGCGGGCTGTGGTGCTGGGGGGACCCGTGTGCTGTGCTGGGGAGCCCGGTGTGCTGGGCTGTGGTGCTGGGGAGCCGTGTGGACAGGCTCGGCTGGGGAGAGGGTTGAACAGGCTCTGATAGAGAGCCAGGCGGGCTGTGGTTCAGGGGAGCCCGGTGAGCTGTGGTGGGGGCCCCCGTGTGCTGTGCTGGGGAGCCGGGTGAGCATGCCTGTGGAGCCCGGTTTGCTTGGCTGTGGTGCTGGGGAGCCATGTGGACAGGCTCTGCTGGGGGAGTGGTTTGAACAGGCTCTGCTCGAGAGCCAGGCGGGCTGTGGTGCTGGGGGGCCCCTTGTGCAGTGCTGGAGAGCCCGGTGAGCTGGGCTGTGGGGCTGGGGATCCGTGTAGACAGGCTCTGCTGCGGAGCGTTGTGAACTGGCTCTGATGGAGAGCCAGGCGGGCTGTGATTCTGGGCGCCCCCGTGTGATGTGTGTAGTGGGCCCGGTGAGGTGGGCTGGGGAACCCAGTGTTCTGGGCTGTGGTGCTGGGGAGCCGTGTGGACAGGCTCTGCTGGGGAGCAGTGTGAACAGGATTTGATGGAGAGCCAGGCGGGCTGTAGTGCTGGGGGGGACCGTGTGCTGTCCTGGGGAGCCCGTTGAGCTGGGCTGGGGAGCCCAGTGTGCTGGGCTGTGGTGCTGGGGAGCCGTGTGGACAGGCTCTGCTGGGGAGAGGGTTGAACAGACTCTGATGGAGAGCCAGGCGGGCTGTTGTGCTGGGGGGCCCCGTGTGCTGTGCTGGGGAGCCCGGTGAGCTGGGCTGGGGAGCCCGGTGTGCTGGGCTTTTGTGCTGGGGAGCCGTGTAGACAGGCTCTGCTGCGGAGGGGTGTGAACAGGACCTGATGGAGAGCCAGGCGGGCTGTGGTGCTGGGGGCCCCCGTGAGCTGTGCTCAGGAGCCCGGTGAGCTGGGCTGGGGATCCCTGTGTGCTTTGCTGTGGTGATGGCGAGCCGTGTAGACAGGCTGTGCTGTTGAACGGTGTGAACATGCTCTGATGGAGAGCCAGCCGGGCTGTGGTGCTGGGGGCCCCCGTGTGCTGTACTCGGGAGCCCAGTGAGCTGGGCTTCGGAGCCCAGTGTGCTGGGTTGTGGTGCTGGGAAGCCGTGTGGAAAGGCTCTGCTGGGGAGAGGGTTGAACAGACTCTGATGGAGAGCCAGGCGGGCTGTTGTGCTGGGTAGCCCCGTGTGCTGTACTGGGGGGGCAAGTGTGCTGTGCTGGGGAGCCCGTTGAGTTGGGCTGGTGAGCCCGGTGTGCTGGGCTGTGGTGCTGGGGAGCCGTGTGGACAGGCTCTGCTGGGGAGAGGGTTGAACAGGTTCTGATGGAGAGCCAGGCGTGCTGTGGTGCTGGGGGGCCCCGTGTGCTGTGCTGCGGAGCCCGGTGTGCTGGGCTGTCGTGCTTGGGAGCCGTGTGGACAGGCTCTGCTGCAGAGCGGTATGAACAGGCTCTGCTGGAGAGCCAGGGGGGCTGTGGTGCTGGGGGCACCCGTGTGCTGTGCTGGGGAGCCCATTGTGCTGGGCTGTGGTGCTGGATTGCCGTGTGGACAGGATCTGCTGGGGAGTTGTTTCAATAGGCTCTGCTGGGGAGTGGTGTGAACAGGCCATGATGGAGAGCCAGGCGGGATGTGGTGCTGCTGGCCCCCGTGTGCTGTGCTGGGGAGCCCGCTTTGCTAGGCTGTGCTGCTGGGGAGCGGAGTGAACAGGCTCTGCTTGGGAGCGGTGTGAACAGTCTCTGATGGAGAGCCAGGCGAGCTGTGGTGCTGGGGGCACCCGTGTGCTGGGGAGCCCCGTGTGCAGGGTCGTGCTGCTGGGGAGCCGTGTGGACAGTCTCTCCTGGGAAAAGTTTGAACAGGCTCTGATGGAGAGCCAGGCTTGCTGTGGTGTTGGGGGCCCACGTGTGCTTTGCTGGGGAGCCCGGTGAGCTGGGCTGGGGAGCCTGGTGTGCTGGGCTGTGCTGCTGGGGAGGCGTGTGGACATGCTGTGCTGGGGAGTGGTTTGAACAGGCTCTGCTGGAGAGCCAGGCGAGCTCTGGTGCAGGGGGCCCCCGTGTGCTGTGCTGGGGAAGCCGGTGTGCTGTTCTGTGCTGCTGGGGAGCCGTGTAGACAGGCTAAGCTGGGAAGCGGTGTGAACAGGCTCTGATGGAGAGCCAGACGGGCTGTGGTGCTGGGGGCCCCGTGTGCTGTGCTCGGGAGCCCAGTGAACTGAGCTGGGGAGCCCGGTGTGCTGGGCTGTGCTGTTTGAGAGCCGTGTGGACAGGCTCTGCTGGGGAGCCTTGTGAAGAGGCTCTGCTGGAAAGCCAGGTGGGCTGAGGTGCTGGGGGGCCCCGTGTTCTGTGCTGTCGAGCCCGGTGAGCTGGGCTTGGGAGGCCAGTGTGCTGGGCTGTGCTGCTGGTGAGCCGTGTGGACCGGCTCTGCTTTGGAGTGGTTTGAACAGGCTCTGCTGGAGAGCCAGGCGGGCCGTGGTGCTGGGGGCCCCCGTGTGCTGTGCTGGGGAAGCCGGTGTGCTGTTCTGTGCTGCTGGGGAGCCGTGTGGACAGGCTCTATTGGGGAGCGTTGTGAAAAGGTTCTGATGGAAAGCCAGGCTGGCTGTGTTGCTGGGGGGCCCCGTGTGCTGTGCTGGGGAGCCCGGTGAGCTGTGCTGGGGGCCCCCGTGTGCTGTTCTGGGGAGCCCGGTGACCAGGGCTGGGGAGCCCGGTGTGCTGGGCTGTGGTGCTGGGGAGCAGTGTGAAGAGGCTCTGATGGAGAGCCAGGCGGGCTGTGGTGCTGGGTGCCCCCGCGTGCTGTGCTGGGGATCCCGGTGTGCTGGGCTGTGGTGCTAGGGAGCCGTGTGGACAGGCACTGCTGAGGAGAGTTTTGTACAGGCTCTGATGGAGAGCCAGGCGGGCTGTTGTGCTGGGAAGTCCCGTGTGCTTTGCTGGGGGGGCCCGTGTGCTGTGCTGGGGGGCCCCGTGTGCTTTGCTGGGGAGCCCGTTGAGCTGGGCTGGGGAGCCCGGTGTGCTGGGCTGTGGTGCTGGGGAGCCGTGTGGACAGGCTCTGCTGAGGGAGTGCTTTGAACAGGCTCTGCTCAAGAGCCAGGCGGGCTGTGGTGATGGGGGGCCCCGTGTGCAGTGCTGGAGAGCCCGGTGAGCTGGGCTGTGGTGCTGGGGATCCGTGTAGACAGGCTCTGCTGCGGAGGTGTGTGAACAGGCTCTGATGGAGAGCCATGCGGGCTGTGATGCTGGGCGCCCCCGTGTGATGTGTTGGGGGGACCGGTGAGGTGGGCTGGGGACCCAAATGTGCTGGGCTGTGGTGCTGGGGAGCCGTGTCGACAGGCTCTGCTGGGGAGCGGTGTGAACAGGCTCTGCTGGAGAGCCAGGCGGGCCGTGGTGCTGGGGGCTCCCGTGTGCTGTGCTGGGGAGCCCGGTTAACGGGGCTCTGCTGCTGGGGAGCCATGTAGACAGGCTCTGCTGGGGAGCAGTGAAAACAGGCTCTGCTGGAGAGCCAGGCGGGCGGTGGTGCTGGGGAGCCGTGTGGACAGGCTCTTCTGGGGAGTGGTTTGAACAGTCTCTGCTGGAGAGCCAGGCGGGCTGTGGTGCTGTGGGGCCCGCGTGTGCTGTGCTGTGGAGCCCGGTGAGCTTGGCTGGCGAGCCCGGTGTGCTGGGCTGTGGTGCTGGCCAACCGTGTAAACAGGCTCTGCTGGGGTGCCACGTGTGCTGTGCTGGGGAGCCCGTTGAGCCTGGCTGGGGAGCCCGGTGTGCTGGGCTGTGCTGCTGGGGAGCCGAGTGGACAGGCTCTGCTGCGGAGCGCTGTGAACAGGCTTTGATGGAGAGCCAGGCGGGCTGTGGTTCTGGGGGCCCCCGTGTGCAGTGCTGGGGGCCCCCGTGTGCGGTGCTGGGGAGCCCGGTGTGCTGGGCTGTTGTGCTGGGGAGCCGTGTGGACAGGCTCTCCTGGGGAGCGGTTTGAACAGGCTCTGCTGGAGAGCCAGGCGGGCTGTGGTGCAGGGGGGCCCTGTGTGCTTTGCTGGGGGCCCCTGTGTGCTGTGCTGGGGATCCCGGAGTGCTGGGCTGTGGTGCCGGGGAGCCGTGTGGACAGGCTCTGCTGAGGAGAGTTTTGTATAGGCTCTGATGGAGAGCCAGGCTTGCTGTTGTTCTGGGGGCCCCCGTGTGCTGTGATGGGGAGCCCGGTGAGATGGGCTGGGGAGCCTGGTGTGCTGGGCTGTGCTGGTGGGGAGTCGTGTAGACAGGCTCTGCTGGGGAGCGGTGTGAACAGGCACTGATGGAGAGCCATGCTGGATGTGGTGCTGGGGGCCCCCGTGTGCTGTGCTGGGGAGCCCGGTGAGCTGGGCCGAGGAGCCCGGTGTGCTGGGCTGTGGTGCTGGGTAGCCGTGTGGACAGGCTCTGCTGGGGACTGGTTTGAACAGTCTCTGCTGGAGAGCCAGGCGGGCTGTGGTGCTGGGGAGCCGTGTGGACAGGCTGTGCTGGGGAGTGGTTTCAACAGGCTCTGATGCAGAGCCAGGCAGGCTGTATTGCTGGGGGGCCCCGTGTGCTGTGCTGGGGAGGCCGGTGTGCTGGGCTGTGGTGCTGGTGAGCCGTGTGGACAGGCTGTGCTGGGGAGCTGTGTGAACAGGCTCTGATGGAGAGCCAAGCGGGCTGTGGTGCTGGGGGGCACCGTGTTCTGTGGTGGGGAGCCCGGTGAGCTGGGCTGCGGAGCCCGGTCTGCTGGGCTGTGCTGCTGGGGAGGCGTGTGGACCGGCACTGCTGGGGAGCGGTGTGAACAGGATCTGATGGAGAGCCAGGTGGGCTGTGGTGCTGGGGGGCCCCCGTTTGCTGTGCTGGGGACCCCGGTGAGCTGGGCGGAGGAGCCCGGTTTGCTGGGCTGTGCTGCTTGGGAGCCGTGTGGACAGTCTCTGCATGGGAGCGGTGTGAACAGGATCTGATGGAGAGCCAGGTGGGCTGTGGTGCTGGGGGGCCCCCGTTTGCTGTGCTGGGGACCCCGGTGAGCTGGGCGGAGGAGCCCGGTTTGCTGGGCTGTGCTGCTTAGGAGCCGTGTGGACAGGCTCTGCTGGGGAGAGGGTTGTACAGGCTCTGATGGAGAGCCAGGCGGGCTGTCGTGCTGGGGGGCCCCATGTGCTGTTCTGGGCAGCCCTGTGAGCTTGGTTAGGGAGCCAGGTGTGTTGGGCTGGGGAGCCCGGTGTGCTGGGCTGGGGAGTCCGGTGTGCAGGGCTGTGGTGCTGGGGAGCTGTGTAGACAGGCTCTGCTGGGGAGCCATTCGGGCTTTGGTGCTGGAGGGCCCCGTGTGCTGTGCTGGGGGCCCCCGTATGATGGGCTGGGGAGCCCGGTGTGCTGGGCTGTGCTGCTGGGGAGCCGTGTGGACAGACTGTGCTTGGGAGTGGTTTGAACAGGTTCTGCTGGAGAAACAGGCGGGCTGTGGTTCTGGGGGCCCCCGTGTGCTGTGCTGGGGAGCCCGGTGTGCTGGGCTGTGGTGCTGGGGAGCCGTGTGGATGGGCTCTTCTGGGGAGTGGTTTGAACAGGCTCAGCTCGAGAGCCAGGCGGGCTGTGGTGCTGGGGGGCCCCGTGTGCAGTGCTGGGGAGCCCGGTGAGCTGGGTTGGGGAGCCCGGTGTGCTGGGCTGTGCTGCTGGGGAGCCGTGTAGACAGGCTCTGCCGGGGAGCGGTCTGAACAGGCTCTGATGGACAGCCAGGCGGGCTGTGGCTCTGGGGGGCCCCGTGTTCGGTGCTTGGGATCCCGTTGAGCTCGGCTGGGGAGCCCGGTGTTCTGGGTTGTTGTGCTGGCGAGCGGTGTCGACAGGCTCTGCTGGGGAGTGGTTTGAAAAGTCTCTGTTGGAGAGCCAGGCAGGCTGTGGTGCTGGGGGGCCCTCGTGTGCTGTGCTGGGGAGCCCGGTGAGCTGGCCTGGGGAGCTCGGTGTGCTGGGCTTTTGTGCTGGGGAGCCGTGTAGACAGGCTCTGCTGCGGAGGGGTGTGAACAGGCCCTGATGGAGAGCCAGGCGGGCTGTGGTGCTGGGGGCCCCCGTGAGCTGTGCTCAGGAGCCCGGTGAGCTGGGCTGGGGATCCCTGGGTGCTGGGCTGTGGTGATGGGGAGCAGTGTAGACAGGCTGTGCTGTTGAGCGGTGTGAACAGGCTCTGATGGAGAGCCAGCCGGGCTGTGGTGCTTGGGGCCCCCGTGTGCTGTGTTGGGGAGCCCGGTGAGCTGGGCTTTGCTGCTGGGGAGCCGTGTAGACAGGCTCTGCTGGGGAGAGGGTTGAACAGGCTCTGCTGGAGAGTACGGCACGCTGTGTTGCTGGGGGCCCCCGTATGCTGTGCTGGGGAGCCCGGTGAGCTGGGCTGGGGAGCCCGGTGTGCTGGGCTGTGGGGCTGGGGAGCCGTGTGGACAGGCTCTGCTGAGGAGCGGTGTGAACAGGCTCTGATGGAAAGCCAGGCGGGCTGTGGTGTTGGGGGCCCCCGTGTGCTTTGCTGGGGAACCCGGTGAGCTGGGCTGTGCTGCTGGGGAGCCGTGTAGACATGTTCGGCTGGGGAGCGGTGTGAACAGGCTCTGATGGAGAGCAAGGCGGGCTGTGGTGCTGGGGGCCCCCGTGTGCTGTGCTGGGGAGCCAGGTGTGCTGGGCTGTGGTGCTGGGGAGCCGTGTGGACAGGCTCTGCTGGGGGGCGGTGTGGACAGGCTCTGTTGGGGGGCGGTGTGGACAGGCTCTGCTGGATAGCCAGGCGGGCTGTGCTGCGGTGTGCTAGGCTGTGCTGCTGCGGAGCCGTGTAGACAGGCTCTGCTGGGGAGCGGTGTGAACAGGCTCTGCTGGAGAGCAAGGCGCGCTGTGTTGCTGGGGGCCCCCGTGTGCAGGGGAGCCCGGTGAGCTGGGCTTCGGAGCCCGGTGTGCTGGGCTGTGGTGCTGGGTTGCCGTGTGGACAGGCTCTGCTTGGGAGTGGTTTCAACAGGCTCTGATGGAGAGCCAGGCGGGCTGTGGTGATGGGCGGCCCCGTGTGCTGTGCTGGCGAGCCCGGTGTGCTGGGCTGGTGAGCCCCGTGTGCTGGGCTGTGGTGCTGGGGAGCCCGGTGTACTGTGCTGTGGAGGCCGGTGTGCTGGGCTGTGGTGCTGGGGAGTAGTGTGGACAGGCTCTGCTGGGGACTGGTTTGAACAGGCTCTGCTGGAGAGCCAGGCGGGCTGTGGTGCTGGGGGGCCCCGTGTGCTGTGCTGGGGAGCCCTGTGAGCTGGGCTGGGGAGCCCGGAGTGCTGGGCTTTTGTGCTTCGGAGCCGTGTTGACAGGCTCTGCTGCGGACGGGTGTGAACAGGCTCTGATGGAGAGCAGGCGGGCTGTGGTGCTGGGGGCGGCCGTGTGCTGTGCTGGGGAGCCCGGTGTGTTGGGCTGTGCTGCTGGGGAGGCGTGTGGACAGGCTCTGCATGGGAGTGGTTTGAACAGGCTCTGATGGAGAGCCAGGCGGGCTGTTGTGCTGGGGAACCCCGTGTTCTGTGCTGGGGAGCCGGGTGAGCTGGGCTGGGGAGCCCGGTGTGCTGGGCTGGGGAGCCCGGTGTGCTGGGCTGTTCTGCTGGAGAGCCGTGTGGACAGGCTCTTCTGGGGAGCGGTGTGGACAGGCTCTGCTGGACAGCCAGGCGGGCTGTGGTGCTGGGGTTCCCCGTGTGTTGTGCTGGGGAGCCCGTTGAGCTGAGCTGGGAAGCCCGGTGTGCTGGGCTGTTGTGCTGGGGAGCGGTGTGGACAGGCTCTGCTGGAGAGCCAGGCGGGCTGTGGTGCTGAGGGGCCCCGTGTGCGCTGCTGGGGAGCCCGGTGTGCTGGGCTGTGGTGCTGGGGAGCCGTGTAGACGGGCCCTGCTGGGGAGCGGTGTTAACAGGCTCTCATGGAGAGCAAGGCGGACTGTGATGCTTTGGGGCCCCGTGTGCTGTGCTGAAGAGCCAGGTGAGCTGGGCTGGTGAGCCCGGTGAGCTGGGCTGTGGTTCTGGGGAGCCGTGTAGACAGGCTCTGCTGCGGAGCGGTGTGAACAGGCTCTGATGGAGAGCCAGGCGGGCTGTGGTGCTGGGGGGCCCCTTGTGCTGTGCTGGGGGGCCCGGTGAGCTGCGCTGGGGAGCCCGGTGTGCTTGGCTGAGCTGCTGGGGTGCCGTGTGGACAGGGTCTGCTGGGAAGCGGTGTTAACAGGCTCTGATGGAGAGCCGGGCGGGCTGTGGTGCTGGGGGCCCCCGTGTGCTGGGCTCGTAAGCCCGGTGAGCAGGGCTGGGGAGCCCGGTGTGCTGGGCTGGGCTGCTGGGGTGCCGTGTGTACAGGGTCTGCTGGGAAGCGGTGTGAAAAGGATCTGATGGAGAGCCAGGCATGCTGTTGTGCTGGGGGGCCCCGTGTGGTGTGCTCGGAAGCTCGGTGAGCTGGGCTGCGCAGCCCGTTGTGCTGGGCTGAGCTGCTGGGGTGCCGTGTGGACAGGCTCTTCTGGGGAGCGGTGTGAACAGGCTCTGAAGGAGAGCCAGGTGGGCTGTTGTGCTGGGGGGCCCCGTGTGCTGTGCTCGGGAGCCCGTTGAGCTGGGCTGGGGAGCCCGGTATTCTGGTCTGTGCTTCTGGGGAGCCGTGTGGAAAGGCATTGCTGGGGAGTGGTATGAAAAGGATCTGCTGGACAGCCAGGCGGGCTGTGGTGCTGGGGGGCCCCGTGTGCCGTGCTCGGGAGCCCGGTGAGCTGGGCTGGGGAGCCCGGTGTGCTGGGCTGTGGTGCTGGGAAGCCATGTGGACAGGCTCTGCTGGGGAGCGGTCTGAAAAGGCTCTGATGGAGAGCCAGGTGGGCTGTGGTGCTGGGGGCCCCGGTGTGCTGTGATGGGGAGCCCGGTGAGCTGGGCTGGGGAGCCCGTTGTGCAGGGCTGTGGTGCTGGGGAGCCGTGTGGACAGGCTCTGCTGAGGAGCGGTGTGGACAGGCTCTGATGGAGAGCCAGGCGGGCTGTGGTGCTGGGGGCCCCTTGTTCTGTGCTGAGGAGCCCGTTGAGCTGGCCTGGGGAGCCCGGTCTGCTGCGCTGTGGTGCTGGGGAGCCGTGTAGACAGGCTCTGCTTGGGAGCGTTGTAAACAGGCTCTGCTGGAGAGCCAGGCGGGCTGTGGTGCTGTGGACCCCCGTGTGCTGTGCTGGGGAGCCCGGTGTGCTGGGCTGTGGTGCTGGGGAGCCGTGTGGACAGGCTCTGCTGGGGGGCGGTGTGGACAGGCTCTGCTGGGGGGCGGTGTGGACAGGCTCTGCTGGATAGCCAGGCGGGCTGTGCTGCGGTGTGCTAGGCTGTGCTGCTGCGGAGCCGTGTAGACAGGCTCTGCTTGGGAGTGGTTTCAACAGGCTCTGATGGAGAGCCAGGCGGGCTGTGGTGCTGGGCGGCCCCGTGTGCTGTGCTGGCGAGCCCGGTGTGCTGGGCTGGGGAGCCCCTAGTGCTGGGCTGTGGTGCTGGGGAGCCCGGTGTGCTGGGCTGTGCTGCTGGGGAACCGTGTGCTGTGCTGGGGAGCCCGGTGAGCTGGGCTTGGGAGGCCAGTGTGCTGGGCTGTGCTGCTGGGGAGCCGTGTGGACCGGCTCTGTTGGGGAGTGGTTTGAACAGGCTCTGATGGAGAGCCAGGCGTGCTGTGGTGCTGGGGAGCCCGATGTGCTGGACTGTGGTGCTGGGGAGCCCGGTAGGCTGGGCTGGGCAGCCCGGTGTGCTGGGCTGCGTTGCTGGGGAGACGTGTAGACACGCTCTGCTTGGGAGCGGTGTGAACAGGCTCTGATGTAAAGCCAGGCCGGCTGTGGTGTTGGGGGCCCCCGTGTGCTGTGCTTGGGTGCCCGGTGTGCTGGGCTGAGGTGCTGGGGAACCGTGTAGACAGGCTCTGCTGGGGAGCCGAGTGAACAGGCTCTGCTGGGGAGCGGTGTGAACAGGCTCTGATGGAGAGCCAGGCGGGCTGTGGTGCTGGAGGCCCCCGTGTGCTGTGCTGGGGTGCCCGGTTAGTTGGGCTGGGGAGCCCGGTGTTCTGGGCTGTGCTGCTGGGGAGGCTTGTGGACAGGCTGTGCTGGGGAGTGGTTTGAACAGGCTCTACTGGAGAGCAACGCGGGCTGTGGTGCTGGGGGCCCCCGTGTGCTGTGCTGGGGGCCCCCGTGTGCTGTGCTGGGGGCCCCCGTGTTCTGTGCTGGGGGCCCCCGTGTGCTGTGCTTGGGAGCCCGGTGTGCTGGGCTGTGGTGCTGGGGGGCCCCGTGTGCTGTGCTGCGGAGCCCGGTGAGATCGGCTATGGAGCCCGGTGTTCTCGGCTGTGCTGCTGGGGAGCCGTGTGGACAGGCTCTGCTGGGGAGTGGTTTGAACAGGCTCTGCTGGATAGCCAGGCGGGCTGTGGTGCTGGGGGCCCCCGTGTGCTGTGCTGGGAGCCCGATTAGCTGGGCTGGGGAGCCCGGTGTGCTGGGCTGTGGTGCTGGGGAGCCGTGTGGACAGGCTCTGCTGAGGAGAGTTTTGTACAGGCTGTGATGGAGAGCTAGGCGGGCTGTTGTGCTGGAAAGCCCCGTGTGCTGTGCTGGGGGGGCCCGTGTACTGTGCTGGGGGGCCCCGTGTGCTGTGCTGGGGAGCCCGTTGAGCTGGGCTGCGGAGCCCGGTGTGCTTGGCTGTGGTGCTGGGGAGCCGCGTAGACAGGCTCTGCAGGGGAGTGGTTTGAACAGGCTCTGCTGGATAGCCAGGCGGGCTGTGGTGCTGGGAAGCCCTGTGTGCTGTGCTTTGGGGCCTCGTGTGCTGTGCTGGGGAGCCCGGTGAGCTGGGCAGAGTAGCCCGGTGAGCTGGGCTGTGGTGCTAGGTAGCCGTGCAGACAGGCTCTGCTGGGGAGCAGTGTGAACAGGCTCTGCTGGGGAGCGGTGTGAACAGGCTCTGATGGAGAGCCAGGAAAGCTGTGGTGCTGGGGGGCCCCGTGTGCTATGCTGGGGAGCCCGTTGATTTGGGCTGGGGAGCCCGGTGTGCTGGGTTGTGCTGCTGGGGAGCCGTGTGGACAGGCTCTGCTGGCGAGTGGTTTGAACAGGCTCTGTTGGAGAGTCAGGCGGGCTGTGGTGCTGCGTGGCCCCGTGTGCTGTGCTGGGGAGCCCGTTGAGCTGGGCAGGGGAACCCGGTGTGCTGGGCTGTGGTGCTGGGGAGCCGTGTAGACAGGCTCTGCTGGGGAGTCAATCGGGCTGTGGTGCTGGGGGGCCCCGTCTGCTGTGCTGGGGAGCCCAGTGTGCTGGGCTGGGGAGCCCCGTGTGCTCGGCTGTGGTGCTGGGGAGCCCGGTGTGCTGGGCTGTGCTGCTGGGGAGCCGTGTGGACAGGCTGTGCTTGGGAGTGGTTTGAACAGGTTCTGCTGGAGAAACAGGCGGGCTGTGGTTCTGGGGGCCCCCCTGTGCTGTGCTCGGGAGCCCAGTGAGCTGGGCTTCGGAGCCCAGTGTGCTGGGCTGTGGTGCTGTGAAGCCGTGTGGACAGGCTCTGCTGGGGAGAGGGTTGAACAGGCTCTTCTGGAGAGCAACGTGGGCTGTGGTGCTGGGGGCCCCCGTGTGCTGTGCTGGGGGCCCCCATGTGCTGTGCTGGGGAGCCCGGTGTGCTGGGCTGTGCTGCTGGTGAGCCGTGTGGACAGGCTCTGCTGGCGAGTGTTTTGAACAGGCTCTGCTGGAGAGCCAGGCGCGCTGTGTTGCTGGGGGCCCCCGTGTGCTGTGCTGGGGAGCCCGGTGAGCAGGGCTGGGGAGCCCGGTGTGCCTGGCTGTGGTGCTGGGGGGCCCCGTGTACTGTGCTGCGTAGCCCGGTGAGATCGGCTGTGGAGCCTGGTGTGCTGGGCTGTGGTGCTGGGGAGCAGTGTGGACAGGCTCTGCTGGGGAGCGGTGTGAAGAGGCTCTGCTGGAAAGCCAGGTGGGCTGAGGTGATGGGGGGCCCCGTGTGCTGTGCTGGGGAGCCCGTTGAGCTGGGCTTCTGAGGCCAGTGTGCTGGGCTTTGCTGCTGGGGAGCCGTGTCGAACGGCTCTGCTTGGGAATGGTTTGAACAGGCTCTGCTGGAGAGCCAGGCGGGCCGTGGTGCTGTGGGCCCCCGTGTGCTGTGCTGGGGAACCCGGTGTGCTGTTCTGTGCTGCTGGGGAGCCGTGTTGACCGGGTCTGCTGCGGAGCGGTGTGAACAGGCTCTGCTGGAGAGCCAGGCGGGCTGTGCTGCGGTGTGCTGGGCTGTGCTGCTGGGGAGCCGTGTACACAGGCTCTGCTGGTGAGCGGTGTGAAAAGGCTCTGATGGAGAGCCAGGCGGCCTGTGGTGCTGGGGGCCCCCGTGTGCTGTGCTGCGGAGCCCGGTGAGCAGGGCTGGGGAGCCCGGTGTGCTGGGCTGTGTGCTGGGGAGCCGTGTGGAAAGGCTCTGCTGGTGAGCGGTGTGAAGAGGCTTTGATGGAGAGCCAGGCTGGCTGTGGTTCTGGGTTGTCCCGTGTGCTGTGCTGGGGAGCCCGTTGAGCTGGGCTGGGGAGCCCGGTGTGCTGGGCTGTGGTGCTGGGGAGTCGTGTGGATAGGCTCGACTGGGGAGCGGTTTGAACAGGCTCTGATGTAGAGCAAGGAGGGCTGTTGTGCTGGGGGCCCCCGTGTGCTTTGCTGGGGAGCCCGGTGTGCTGGGCTGTGCTGCTGGGGAGCGGTGTGAACAGGCTCTGCTGGGGAGCGGTGTGAACAGGCACTGATGGAGAGCCTGGCGGGTTGTGGTGCTGGGGGGCCCCGTGTGCCGTGCTCGGGAGCCCGGTGAACTGGGCTGTTGAGCCCGGTGTGCTGGGCTTTTCTGCTGGGGAGCCGTGTGGACAGGCTCTTCTGGGGAGCGGTGTGGACAGGCTCTGCTGGACAGTCAGGCGGGCTGTGGTGATGGGGTGCCCGGTGTGCTGTGCTGGGGAGCCCAGTTAGCTGGGCCGAGGAGCCCGGTGTGCTGGGCTGTGGTGCTGGGGAGTAGTGTGGACAGGCTCTGCTGGGGACTGGTTTGAACAGGCTCTGCTGGAGAGCCAGGCGGGCTGTGTTGCTGGGGGGCCCCGTGTGCTGTGCTGGGGAGCCCTGTGAGCTGGGCTGGGGAGCCCGGAGTGCTTGGCTTTTGTGCTTCGGAGCCGTGTTGACAGGCTCTGCTGCGGACGGGTGTGAACAGGCTCTGATGGAGAGCAGGCGGGCTGTGGTGCTGGGGGCGGCCGTGTGCTGTGCTCAGGAGCCCGTTGAGCTTGGCTAGGAAGCCCGGTGTGCTGGGCTGTGGTGCTGGGGAGCAGTGTAGACAGGCTCTGCTGTGGAGTGGTTTGAACAGGCTCTGATGCAGAGCCAGGCAGGCTGTATTGCTGGGGGGCCCCGTGTGCTGTGCTGCGGAGCCCGGTGAGCTGGGCTGGGGAGCCCCGTGTGCTTTGCTGTGGTGCTGGGGAGCCCGTTGTGCTGGGCTGTGGTGCTGGGGAGCCGTGCAGACAGGCTCTGCTGGGGAGCGGAGTGAACAGGCTCTGCTTTGGAGCGGTGTGAACAGTCTCTCATTGAGAGCCAGGCGGGCTGTGGTGCTGGGGAGCCGTGTAGACAGGCTCTGCTGGGGAGCGGTGTGAACACGCTCTGATGGAGAACCAGGCGGGCTGTGGTTCTGGCGGCCCCCGGTTGCTGTGGTGGGGAGCCCTGTGAGCTGGGCTGGGGAGCCCATTGTGCTGGGCTGTGGTGTTGTGGAGCCGTGTGGACAGGCTCTGCTGGAGATCCAGGCGGGCTGTGGTGCTGGGGGCCACCGTGAGCTGGGCTGGGGAGCCCGGTGAGCAGGGCTGGGGAGCCCGGTGTGCTGGGCTGTGGTGCTGGGGAGCAGTGTGGAAAGGCTCTGCTGTGGAGTGGTTTGAACAGGCTCTGCTGGAGACCAACGCGGGCTGTGGTGTTGGGGGCCCCCATGTGTTGCGCTGGGGAGCCCGGTGAGCTGGGCAGGGGAGCCCGGTATGCTTGGCTGTGGTGCTGGATTTCCGTGTGGACAGGCTCTGCTGGGGAGTGGTTTGAAAAGGCTCTGATGGAGAGCCATGCGGACTCATGTGCTGGGCGTCCCCGTGTGCTGTGCTGGGGAGCCCGGTGTGCTGGGCTGTGGTGCTGGGGAACCGTGTAGACAGGCTCTGCTGGGTACCGGTGTGAACAGGCTCTGATCGAGAGCCTGGCGGGCTGAGGTGCTGGGGGGCCCCGTGTGCTGTGCTGGGGAGCCCGGTGTGCTGGGCTGTGGTGCTGGGCAGCAGTGTGGACAGGCTCTCCTAGGGAGCCAGGCGGGCTGTGGTGCTGGGGGCCCCCGTGTGCTGTGTTGGGGGCCCCCGTGTGCCGTGCTCGGGAGCCCGGTGTGCTGGGCTGGGGAGCCCCGTGTGCTTTGCTGTGGTGCTGGGGAGCCCGTTGTGCTGGGCTGTGGTGCTGGGGAGCCGTGCAGACAGGCTCTGCTGGGGAGCGGAGTGAACAGGCTCTGCTTTGGAGCGGTGTGAACAGTCTCTCATGGAGAGCCAGGCGGGCTGTGGTGCTGGAGGCCCCCGTGTGCTGTGCTGGGGAGCCCGGTTACCTGGGCTGGGGAGACCGGTGTGCAGGGCTGTGCTGCTGGGGAGCCGTATCTACAGTCTCTTCTGGGGAGAGGTTTGAACAGGCTCTGCTGGAGAGCGAGGCGGGCTGTGGTGCTGGGGGGCCCTGTGTGCTGTGCTGTGAAGCCCGGTGAGCTGGGCTGTGGTGCTGGGGAGCCGTGTGGACAGGCTCTGCTGGTGAGTGGTTTGAACAGGCTCTGCTCGAGAGCCAAGCGGGCTGCGGTGCTGGGGGGCCCCGTGTGCAGTGCTGGAGAGCCCGGTGAGCTGGGCTGTGGTGCTGGGGAGCCGTGTGGACAGGCTCTGCTGGGGAGCGGTGTGAAATGGCTCTGATTGAGAGCCAGGCGGGCTGTGGGACTGCGGGGCCGAGTGTGCTGTGCTGGGGAGCCCGGTGAGCTGGGTTGAGGAGCCCGGTCTGATGGGCTCTGCTGCTGCGGAGCCGTGTGGACAGGCTCTGCTGGCGAGTCGTTTGAAACGGCTCTGCTGAGGAGCCAGGCGGGATGTGGTGCTGGGGGGGCCCGTGTGATGTGATTGGGTGCCCGGTGTGCTGGGCTGTGGTGATGGGGAGCCGTGTGGACAGGCTCTGCTGGGGAGTGGTTTGAACAGTCTCTGCTGGAGAGCCAGGCGGGCTGTGGTGCTGGGGGGCCCTGTGTGCTGTGCTGTGAAGCCCGGTGAGCTGGGCTGGGGGAGCCCGGTGTGCTGGGCTGTGGTGCTGGGGAGCCGTGTAGACAGGCTCTGCTGCGGAGCGGTGTGAACAGGCTCTAATGGAGAGCGAGGCGGGCTGTAGTGCTGAGGGCCCCCGTGTGCTGTGCTGGGCGGCCCGGTGAGCTGGGCTGTGGAGCCCGGTGTGCTGGGCTGGAGAGCCCGGTGTGCTGGGCTGTGCTGCTGGGGAGCCGTGTAGGCAGGCTCTGCTGCGGAGCGGTGTGAACAGGCTCTGATGGAGAGCCAGGCGGGCTGTGGTGCTGGGGGCCCCCGTGTGATCTCCTGTGGAGCCCGGTGAGCTGGGCTGGGGAGCCCGGTGTGCTGGGCTTTTGTGCTGGGGAGCCGTGTAGACAGGCTCTGCTGGGGAGCGGTGTGAAAGGGCTCTGCTGGAGAGCCAGGCGGCCTGTGGTGCTGGGGTGCCGTGTGGACAGGCTCTACTGGGGAGTGGTTTCAACAGACTCTGCTGGAGAGCCAGGCGGGCTGTGGTGCTGGGGGGCCCCGTTTGCCTTGCTGTGAAGCCTGGTGAGATCTGCTGGGGAGCCCGGTGTGCTGGGCTGTGCTGCTGGGGAGCCGTGTGGACAGGCTCTGCTGGAGATCCAGGCGGGCTGTGGTCCTGGGCGCCACCGTGTGCTTTGCTGGGGAGCCCGGTGTGCTGGGCTGTGCTGCTGGGGAGCCGTGTGGACAGGCTCTGCTGGAGAGCCAGGCGGGCTGTGGTGCTGGGGGCCCCCTTGTGCTTTGCTGGGGAGCCCGGTGTACTGGGCTGTCGTCCTGGGGAGCCGTGTGGACAGGCTCTGCTGGGGAGCGGTTTGAACAGGCTCTGCTGGAGAGCCAGGCGGGCTGTGGTGCAGGGGGGCCCCGTGTGGTTTGCTGGGGGCCCCCGTGTGCTGTACTGGGGAGCCCGGTGTGCTGGGCTGTGCTGCTGGTGAGCCGTGTGGACAGGCTCTGCTGCAGAGCTCTGCTGGGGAGCGGTTTGAACAGGCTCTGCTGGAGCGCCAGGCGGGCTGTGGTGCAGGGGGGCCCCGTGTGGTTTGCTGGGGGCCCCCGTTTTCTGTACTGGGGAGCCCGGTGTGCTGGGCTGTGCTGCTGGTGAGCCGTGTGGACAGGCTCTGCTGCAGAGCCTGGTGGGCTGTGGTGCTGGGGCCCTCCGTGTGCTGTGCTGTAGAGCCTGGTGAGCTGGGCTGGGGAGCCTGGTTTGCTGGGCAGTGCTGCTGGGGAGCCGTGCATACTGGCTCTGCTGGGGAGCTGTGTGAACAGGCTCTGCTGGAGAGCCAGGCAGGCTGTGCTGCTGGGGGCCCCCGTGTGCTGTGATGGGGAGCCCGGTGTGCTGGGTTGTGGTTCTGGGGAGCCGTGTAGAAAGGCTCTGCTGTGGAACGTTGTGAACAGGCTCTGTTGGAGAGCCAGGCGGGCTGTGCTGCGGTGTGCGGGGCTGCTGGCGAGCCGTGTAGACAGGCTCTTCTGGGGAGCTTTGTGAACAGGCTCTGATGGAGAGCCAGGCGGGCTGTGGTGCTGGGGGCCGACGTGTGCTGTGCTGTGCAGCCCGGTGAGATGGGCTGGGGAGCCCGGTGTGCTGGGCTGTGCATCTGGGGAGCCGTGTGGACAGGCTCTGCTGGGGAGCGGTTTCAACAGGCTCTGCTGGAGAGCAAGGCGCGCTGTGTTGCTGGGGGCCCCAGTGTGCTGGGCTGGGGAGCCCGGTGTGCTGGGCTGTGCTGCTTGGGAGCCGTGTGGACAGGCTCTGCTTGGGAGTGGCTTGAAAAGGCTCTGCTGGAGAGCCAGGCGGGCTGTGGTGCGGGGGGCCCCCGTGTGCTGTGCTGGGGAGCCCTGTGAGCTGGGCTGGGGAGCCCAGTGTGCTAGGCTGTGGTGCTGGGGAGCCGTGTGGACAGGCTCTGCTGGGGAGCGCTGTGGACAGGCTCTGATGGAGAGCCAGACGGGCTGTGGTGCTGGGGGCCCCCGTGTGCTGGGCTGTGGTGCTGGGGAGCCCGGTGTGCTGGACTGTGGTGATTGGGAGCCGTGTAGACATGGTCTGCTGGCGAGCCATTTGGGCTGTGGTGCTGGGGGGCCCCGTGTGCTGTGCCGGGGGGCCCGGTATTCTGGGCTGGGGAGCCCCGTGTGCTGGGCTGTGGTGCTGGGGAGCCCGGTGTGCTGGGCTGTGGTGCTGGGGAGCCGTGTGGACAGGCTGTGCTGGGGAGTGGTTTGAGAAGGCTCTGCAGGAGAGCCAGGCAGGCTGTGGTGCTGGGGGCCCCCCTGTGCTGTGCTAGGTTGCCCGGTGAGCTGGGCTGAGGAGCCCGGTGTGCTGGGCTGTGGTGCTGGGGAGCCGTGTGGACAGGATCTGCTGGGTAGTGGTTTCAACAGGATCTGATGGAGAGCAAGGCGGACTGTGGTGCTGGGGGGCCCCGTGTGCCGTGATCGGGAGCCGGGTGAGCTGGGCTGTGGTGCTGGGGAGCCGTGTAGGCAGGCTCTGCTGGGGAGCGGTTTGAACAGGCTCTGCTGGGGAGCAGTGTGAACAGGCACTGATGGAGAGCCAGGCGGGTTGTGGTGCTGGGGGGCCCCTTGTGCTGTGCTGGGGGGCCAGTTGAGTTGGGCTGGCGAGCCCGGTGTGCTGGACTGAGCTGCTGGGGTGCCGTGTGGACAGGGTCTGCTGGGAAGCGGTGTGAAAAGGCTCTGATGGAGAACCAGGCGGGCTGTGGTGCTGGGGGGCCCCCGTGTGCTGTGCTCGGTAGCCCTGTGAGCTGGGCTGCGGTGCCCGGTGTGCTGGGCTGAGCTGCTGGGGTGCCGTGTGGACAGGGTCTGCTGGGAAGCGGTGTGAAAAGGCTCTGATGGAGAGCCAGGCTGGCTGTTGTGCTGGGGGGCCCCGTGTGCTGTGCTCGGAAGCCCGGTGAGCTGGGCTTCGGAGCCCGGTGTGCTGGGCTGAGCTGCTGTGGTGCCGTGTGGACAGGGTCTGCTGGGGAGCGGTGTGAACAGGCTCTGATGGAGAGCCAGGCGGGCTGTGCTGCGGTGTGCGGGGCTGCTGGCGAGCCGTGTAGACAGGCTCTTCTGGGGAGCCCGGTGTGCTAGGCTCTGATGGAGAGCCAGGCGGGCTGTGGTGCTGGGGGCCGACGTGTGCTGTGCTGTGCAGCCCGGTGAGATGGGCTGGGGAGCCCGGTGTTCTGAGCTTTGGTGCTGGGGAGCCGTGTAGACAGGCTCTGCTGCGGAGCGGTGTGAACAGGCTCTGATGGAGAGCCAGGCGGGCTGTTGTGCTGGGGGGCCCCGTGTTCTGTGCTGGGGACCCTGGTGAGCTGGGCTGGGGAGCCCGGTGTGCTGGGCTGTGGTGCTGGGGAGCCGTGTGGACAGGCTCTGCTGGGGAGCGGAGTGAACAGGCTCTGCTGGGGAGCGGTGTGAACAGTCTCTGATGGAGAGCCAGGCGGGCTGTGGTGCTGGAGGCCCCCGTGTGCTGTGCTGGGGAGCCCGGTTAGCTGGGCTGGGGAGACCGGTGTGCAGGGCTGTGCTGGTGGGGAGCCATATGGACAGTCTCTGTGGGGAGAGGTTTGAACATGCTCTGATGGAGAGCCAGGCGAGCTGTGGTGCTGGGGGACCCGGTGTGCTGTGCTGGGGAGCCCGGTGAGCTGGGCTTCAGAGCCCGGTGTGTTGGGCTGTTGTGCTGGGGAGCCGTGTGGACAGGCTCTGCTGGGGAGCGGTGTGAACAGGCTCTGATGGAGAACCAGGCGGGCTGTGGTGCTGGGTTGTCCCGTGTGCTGTGCTGGGGAGCCCGTTGAGCTGTGCTGGGGAGCCCGGTGTGCTGGGCTGTGGTGCTGGGGAGCCGTGTGGATAGGCTCGGCTGGGGAGCGGTTTGAAAAGGCTCTGATGTAGAGCAAGGAGGGCTGTTGTGCTGGGGGCCCCCGTGTGCTTTGCTGGGGAGCCCGGTGTGCTGGGCTGTGTTGCTGGGGAGCCGTGTAGACAGGCTCTGCTGGGGAGCGGTGTGAACAGGCTCTGATGGAAATCCAGGTGTGCTGTGGTGTTGGGGGCCCCCGTGTGCTGTGGTGGGGAGCCAGGTGAGATCGGCTGGGGAGCCCGGTGTGCTGGGCTGTGCTGCTGGGGAGCCCTGTGGACAGGCTCTACTGTGGAGCGGTGTTTACAGGCTCTGCTGGAGAGCCAGGCGGCCTGTGGTTCTGGGGGCCCCTGTGTCAACTTCTGGGGAGCCCGGGTAGTTGGGCTGGGGAGCCCGGTTAGCTGGGCTGTGCTGCTGGGGAGCCGTGTAGACAGGCTCTGCTGGGGAGTGGGTTCAACAGACTCTGCTGGAGAGCAAGGCGGGCTGTGGTGCTCGGGGGCCCCGTGTGCCTTGCTGGGGAGCCTGGTGAGATCGGCTGGGGAGCCCGGTGTGCTGGGCTGTGCTGCTGGGGAGCCCTGTGGACAGGCTCTGCTGGGGAGCCAGGCGGCCTATGGTTCTGGGGGCCCCCGTGTCCAGTGCTGAGGAGACCGGTTAGCTGGGCTGGGGAGCCCAGTGTGCTGGGCTGTGGTGCTGGGGAGCCGTGTGGACAGGCTCTGCTGGAGATCCAGGCGGGCAGTGGTGCTGGGGGCCACCGTGTGCATTGCTGTGGAGCCCGGTGTGCTGGGCTGTGCTGCTGGGGAGCCGTGTGGACAGGCTCTGCTGGAGAGCCAGGCGGGCTGTGGTGCTGGGGGCCCCCGTGTGCTGTGCTGCTGAGAAGGGTGAGCTGGGCTGGGGAGCCCGGTGAGCTGGGCTGTGGTGCTGGGGAGCCGTGTGGACAGGCTCTGCTGGGGAGCGGTTTGAGCAGGCCCTGCTGGAGAGCCAGGCGGGCTGTGGAGCAGGGGGGCCCCGTGTTGTTTGCTGGGGGCCCCCGTGTGCTGTACTGGGGAGCCCGGTCTGCTGGGCTGTGCTGCTGGTGAGCCGTGTGGACAGGCTCTGCTGCAGACCCTGGCGGGCTGTGGTGCTGGTGGCCCCCGTGTGCTGTGCTGTAGAGCCTGGTGAGCTGGGCTGGGGAGCCTGGTGTTCTGGGCAGTGCTGCTGGGGAGCCGTGCGTACTGGCTCTGCTGGGGAGCTGTGTGAACAGGCTCTGCTGGAGAGGCAGGCAGGCTGTTGCTCTGGGGGCCCCCTTGTGCTGTGCTGGGGAGCCCGGTTTGCTGGGCAGGGGAGCCCGGTGTGCAGGGCTGCGCTGCTAGGGAGCCGTACGGACAGTCTCTGCTGGGGAAAGGTTTGAACAGGCTCTGATGGAGATCCAGGCGGGCTGTGGTTCAGGGGAGCCCGGTGAGATGTGCTGGGGGCCCACGTGTGCTGGGCTGTGGTGCTGGGGAGCCCGGTGTGCTGGACTGTGGTGATGGGGAGCCGTGTAGACAGGCTCAGCTGGGGAGCGGTGTGAACAGGCTCTGATGGAGAGCCAGGCGGGCTGTGTGCTGGGTTGTCCCGTGTGCTGTGCTGGGGAGCCCGTTGAGCTGGGCTGGGGGCCATGGTGAGCTGCGCTGGGGAGTACGGTGTGCTGGCCTGTGGTGCTTGTGAGCTGTGTGGACAGGCTCTTCTGGGGGGTGGTTTGAACAGGCTCTGCTGGAGAGCCAGGCGGGCTGTGGTGCCGGGGGGCCCCGTGTTCTGTGCTGGGGACCCTGGTGAGCTGGGCTGGGGAGCCCGGTGTGCTGGGCTGTGCTGCTGGGGAGCCGTGTAGACAGGCTCTGATGGGGAGAGGATTTAACAGGCTCTGATGGAGAGTCAGGAAGGCTGTGGTGCTGGTGGGCCCCGTGTGCTGTGCTGGTGAGCCCGTTGAGCTGTGCTGGGGAGCCTGGTGTGCTGGGCTGTGGTGCTGGGGAGCCCGGTGTGCTGGACTGTGGTGATGGGGAGCCGTGTAGACAGGGTCTGCTGGCGATCCATTCGGGCTGTGGTGCTGGGGGGCCCCGTGTGCTGTGCCGGGGGGCCCGGTGTGCTGGGCTGGGGAGCCCCGTGTGCTGGGCTGTGGTGCTGGGGAAACCGGTGTCCTGGACTGTGGTGATGGGGAGCAGTGCAGACAGGCTCTGCTGCGGAGCGGTGTGAACAGGCTCTGATGGAGAGCCAGACGGGCTGTGGTGCTGGGGGCCCCGTGTGCTGTGCCGGGGGGCCCGGTGTTCTGGGCTGGGGAGCCCCGTGTGCTGGGCTGTGGTGCTGGGGAGCCCGGTGTGCTGGGCTGTGGTGCTGGGGAGCCGTGTGGACAGGCTCTGCTGGAGATCCAGGCGGGCTGTGGTGCTGGGGGCCACCGTGTGCATTGCTGTGGAGCCCGGTGTGCTGGGCTGTGCTGCTGGGGAGCCGTGTGGACAGGCTCTGCTGGAGAGCCAGGCGGGCTGTGGTGCTGGGGGCCCCCGTGTGCTGTGCTGCTGAGAAGGGTGAGCTGGGCTGGGGAGCCCGGTGTGCTGGGCTGTGGTGCTGGGGAGCCGTGTGGACAGGCTCTGCTGGGGAGCGGTTTGAGCAGGCCCTGCTGGAGAGCCAGGCGGGCTGTGGTGCAGGGGGGCCCCGTGTTGTTTGCTGGGGGCCCCCGTGTGCTGTACTGGGGAGCCCGGTCTGCTGGGCTGTGCTGCTGGTGAGCCGTGTGGACAGGCTCTGCTGCAGACCCTGGCGGGCTGTGGTGCTGGTGGCCCCCGTGTGCTGTGCTGTAGAGCCTGGTGAGCTGGGCTGGGGAGCCTGGTGTTCTGGGCAGTGCTGCTGGGGAGCCGTGCGTACTGGCTCTGCTGGGGAGCTGTGTGAACAGGCTCTGCTGGAGAGGCAGGCAGGCTGTTGCTCTGGGGGCCCCCTTGTGCTGTGCTGGGGAGCCCGGTTTGCTGGGCAGGGGAGCCCGGTGTGCAGGGCTGCGCTGCTAGGGAGCCGTACGGACAGTCTCTGCTGGGGAAAGGTTTGAACAGGCTCTGATGGAGATCCAGGCGGGCTGTGGTTCAGGGGAGCCCGGTGAGATGTGCTGGGGGCCCACGTGTGCTGGGCTGTGGTGCTGGGGAGCCCGGTGTGCTGGACTGTGGTGATGGGGAGCCGTGTAGACAGGCTCAGCTGGGGAGCGGTGTGAACAGGCTCTGATGGAGAGCCAGGCGGGCTGTGTGCTGGGTTGTCCCGTGTGCTGTGCTGGGGAGCCCGTTGAGCTGGGCTGGGGGCCATGGTGAGCTGCGCTGGGGAGTACGGTGTGCTGGCCTGTGGTGCTTGTGAGCTGTGTGGACAGGCTCTTCTGGGGGGTGGTTTGAACAGGCTCTGCTGGAGAGCCAGGCGGGCTGTGGTGCCGGGGGGCCCCGTGTTCTGTGCTGGGGACCCTGGTGAGCTCGGCTGGGGAGCCCGGTGTGCTGGGCTGTGCTGCTGGGGAGCCGTGTGGACAGGCTCTCCCGGGGAGCGGTGTGAAAAGGCTCTGATGGAGAGCCAGCCGGGCTGTGGTGCTAGGGGGCCCCGTGTGCTGTGCTCGGGAGCCCAGTGAGCTGGGCTTCGGAGCCCAGTGTGCTGGGCTGTGGTGCTGGGAAGCCGTGTAGACAGGCTCTGATGGGGAGAGGATTTAACAGGCTCTGATGGAGAGTCAGGAAGGCTGTGGTGCTGGTGGGCCCCGTGTGCTGTGCTGGTGAGCCCGTTGAGCTGTGCTGGGGAGCCTGGTGTGCTGGGCTGTGGTGCTGGGGAGCCCGGTGTGCTGGACTGTGGTGATGGGGAGCCGTGTAGACAGGGTCTGCTGGCGATCCATTCGGGCTGTGGTGCTGGGGGGCCCCGTGTGCTGTGCCGGGGGGCCCGGTGTGCTGGGCTGGGGAGCCCCGTGTGCTGGGCTGTGGTGCTGGGGAGCCCGGTGTCCTGGACTGTGGTGATGGGGAGCCGTGCAGACAGGCTCTGCTGCGGAGCGGTGTGAACAGGCTCTGAAGGAGAGCCAGAAGGGCTGTGGTGCTGGGGGGCCCCGTGTGCTGTGCCGGGGGGCCCGGTGTGCTGGGCTGGAGAGCCCCGTGTGCTGGGCTGTGGTGCTGGGGAGCCCGGTGTCCTGGACTGTGGTGATAGGGAGCCGTGTGGACAGGCTCTGCTGGGGAGCGGTGTGAACAGGCTCTGCTGGGGAGCGGTGTGAACAGGCTCTGCTTTAGAGCCAGGCGGGCTGTGGTGCTGGGGAGCCGTGTGGACAGGCTGTGCTGGGGAGAGGGTTGAGATGGCTCTGCAAGAGAGCCAGGCCGGCTGTGGTGCTGGGGGCCCTCCTGTGCTGTGCTGGGGTGCCCGGTGAGCTGGGCTGAGGAGCCCGGTGTGCTGGGCTGTGGTGCTGGGGAGCCGTGTGGACAGGCTCTGCTGGGGAGTGGTTTGAACAGGCTTTGCTGGGGAGCGGAGTGAACAGGCTCTGATGGAGAGCCAGGCGGGCTTTGGTGCAGGGAAGCCCCGTGTGCTGTGCTGGGGAGCCCGTTGAGTTGGGCTGGGGAGCCCGGTGTGGTGGGCTGTGGTGCTGGGGAGCCGTGTGGAAAGGCTCTGCTGGGGAGAGGGTTGAACAGGATCTGATGAAGAGCCAGGTGGGCTGTGGTGCTGGAGGGCCCCGTGTGCTGTGTTGGGGATCTCGTTGAGCTGGGCTGGGGAGCCCGGTGTGCTGGGCTGTGGTGCTGGAGAGCCGTGTGGACAGGCTCTGCTCGGGAGTGGTTTGAACATTCTCTGCTCGAGAGCCAGGCGGGCTGTGGTGCTGGGGGGCCCCGTGTGCTGTGCTGGGGAGCCCGGTTTGCTGGGCAGAGGAGCCCGGTGAGCTGGGCTGTGGTGCTGGGTAGCCTTGTAGATAGGCTCTGCTGGCGAGTGGTTTGAACAGGCTCTGCTGGAGAGTCAGGCGGGCTATTGTGCGGGGGGCATCGTGTGCTGTGTTGGGGAACCCGGTGTGCTGGGCTTTGGTGCTGCGGAGCCGTGTGGACAGGCTCTGCTGGGGAGAGGGTTGATCAGGCTCTGATGGAGAGCCAGGCGGGCTGTGGTTCAGGGGAGCCCGGTGAGATGTGCTGGGGGGCCCCGTGTGCTGTGCCGGGGGGCCCGGTGTGCTGGGCTGGGGAGCCCCGTGTGCTGGGCTGTGGTGCTGGGGAGCCCGGTGTCCTGGACTGTGGTGATTCGGAGCCGTGTGGACAGGCTCTGCTGGGGAGCGGTGTGAACAGGCTCTTCTGGGGAGCGGTGTGAACAGGCTCTGCTGGAGAGCCAGGCGGGCTGTGGTGCTGGGGGCCCCCGTGTGCTGTGCTGGGGAGCCCGGTTAGCTGGGTTGGGGAGCCCGGTCTGCAGGGCTGTGCTGCTGGGGAGCCGTATGGACAGTCTCTCCTGGGAAAAGTTTGAACAGGCTCTGATGGAGAGCCAGGCTTGCTGTGGTGTTGGGGGCCCACGTGTGCTTTGCTGGGGAGCCCGGTGAGCTGGGCTGGGGAGCCTGGTGTGCTGGGCTGTGATGCTGGGGAGGCGTGTGGACAGGCTGTGCTGGGGAGTGGTTTGAACAGGCTCTGCTGGAGAGCCAGGCGAGGTGTGGTGCTGGGGGCCCCCGTGTGCTGTGCTGGCAAGCCCGGTGTCCTAGGGTGTGCTGCTGGGGAGCCGTGTGTACCGGCTCTGCTGAGGAGCAGTGTGAACAGCCTCTGATGGAAAGCCAGGCGGGCTGTGGTGTTGGGGGCCCCCGTGTGCTGTGCTGGTGATGTGCTGGTGAGTCCGGTGAGCTGGGCTGGGGAGCCCGGTGTGCTGTGCTGTGCTGCTGGGGAGCCGTGTGGACAGGCTCTGCTGCGGAGCGCTGTGACCAGGCTCTGATGGAGAGCCAGGCGGGCTGTGGTGCTGGGGGGCCCCGTGTGCTGTGCTGGGGAGCCCGGTGAGCTGGGCTGGGGAGCCCGGTGTGCCGGGCTGTTGTGCTGGGGAGCTGTGTAGAAAGGCTCTGCTGTGGAGGGGTGTGAACAGGCTTTGTTGGAGAGCCAGGCAGGCTATGGTGCTGGGGGGCCCCGCGTGCTGTGCTGGGGAGCCCTGTGAGCTGGGCTGGGGAGCCCAGTGTGCTGGGCTGTGGTGCTTGGGAGCCGTGTGGTCTCGCTCTGCTGGGGACTGGTTTGAACAGGCTCTGATGGAGAGCCATGCGGGCTGTGGTGATGGGGGGGACCGTGTGCTGTCTTGGGGAGCCCGTTGAGCTGGACTGGGGAGCCCAGTGTGCTGGGCTGTGGTGCTGGGGAGCCGTGTGGACACGCTCTCTTGGGGAGTGGTTTGAACAGGCTCTGATGGAGAGCCAGGAGGGCTGTGGTGCTGTGGAGCCCGGTGGGCTTGGCAGAGGAGCCCGGTGTGCTGGGCGGTGCTGCTGGGGAGCAGTGTAGACAGGCTCTGCTGGGGAGCAGTGTGAACAGGCTCTGCTGGAGAGCCAGGCGGGCTGTGGTGCTGGGGGGCCCCGTGTGCTGTGCTGGGGAGCCCCGTGAGCTGGGCTGGGAAGCCCGGTGTGCTGGGCTTTTGTGCTGGGGAGCCGTGTAGACAGGCTCTGCTGCGGAGGGGTGTGAACAGGCCCTGATGGAGAGCCAGGCGGGCTGTGGTGCTGGGGGGCCCCGTGAGCTGTGCTCAGGAGCCCGGTGAGCTGGGCTGGGGAGCCCGGTGTGCTGGGCTGTGGTGCTGGGGGGCCCCGTGTACTGTGCTGCGGAGCCCGGTGAGATCGGCGGGGGAGGCCAGTGTGCTGGGCTGTGCTGCTGGGGAGCCGTGTTGACCGGCTATGCTTGGGAGTGGTTTGAACAGGCTCTGCTGGAGAGCCAGGCGGGCCGTGGTGCTGGGGGCCCCCGTGTGCTGTGCTGGGGAGCCCGGTGAGATGGGCTGGGGAGCCCGGTGTGCTGGGCTGTGGTGCTGGGGAACCGTGTAGACAGGCTCTGCTGGGGAGCGGTGTGAACAGGCTCTAATGGAGAGCCAGGCGGGCTGTGGTGCTCGGGGCGCCCGTGTGCTGTGGAGGGGGGCCCGGTGAGCTTGGCTGGTGAGCCCGATGTGCTGGGCTGTGGTGCTGGCCAACCGTGTAGCCAGGCTCTGCTGGGGAGCGGTGTGAACAGGCTCTGATGGAGAGCCAAGCGGGCTGTGGTGCTGGGGGCCCCCGTGTGCTGTGCTGGGGGCCCCCGTGTGCTGTGCTGGGTAGCCCGGTGTGCTGGGCTGTGCTGCTGGGGAGCCGTGTGGACAGGCTCTCCTCGGGAGCGGTGTGAATAGGCTCTGCTGGGGAGCCAGGCGGGCTTTGGTGCTGGGGGCCCTCGTTTGCTGTGCTGGGGAGCCCGGTGAACTGGGCTGGGGAGCCCGGTTTGCTGGGCTGTGGTGCTGGCCAACCGTGTAGACAGGCTCTGCTGGGGGGCCCCGTGTGCTGTGCTGGGGAGCCCGTTGAGCCTGGCTGGGGAGCCCAGTGTGCTGGGCTGTGGTGCTGGGTAGCCGTGTTGACAGGCTCTGCATGGGAGTTGTTTGAACAGCCTCTGATGGAGAGCCAGGCGTGCTGTGGTGCTGGGTGGCCCCGTGTTCTGTGCTGGGGAGCCGGGTGAGCTGGGCTGGGGAGCCCGATGTGCAGGGCTGTGGTGCTGGGGAGCCGTGTTGACAAGCTCTGCTGGGGAGAGTTTTGAACAGGCTCTGCTGGGGAGCGGTGTGAACAGGCTCTGCTGGGGAGCGGTGTGAACAGGCACTGATGGAGAGCCAGGCGGGTTGTGGTGCTGGGGGGCCCAGTGTGCCGTGATCTGGAGCCCGGTGAGCAGGGCTGGGGAGCCTGGTGCGCTGGGCTGTGCTGCTGGGGAGCCGTGTAGACAGGCTCTGCTGGGGAGCAGTGTGAAGAGGCTCTGCTCGAGAGCCAGGCGGGCTGTGGTGCTGGGGGGCCCCGTGTGCTGTGCTGGGGAGCCCCGTGAGCTGGGCTGGGGAGCCCGGTGTGCTGGGCTGTGGTGCTGGGGAGCCTTGTAGACATTCTCTCCTGCGGAGCGGTGTGAACAGGCTCTTATGGAGAGCCAGGCGGCCTGTAGTGCTGGGGGCCTCCGTGTGCTGTGCTAGGCGGACCGGTGAGCTGGGCTGGGGAGCCTGGTGTGCTGGGCTCGGGAGCCCGGTGTGCTGGGCTGTGGTGCTTGGGAGCCGTGAGGACAGGCTCTGCTGGGGAGCGGTGTGAACAGGCTCTGATGGAGAGCCAGGCGGGCTGTGGTGCTGGGGGGCCCCGTGTGCTGTGCTGGGGAGCCCGGTGAGCAGGGCTGGGGAGCCTGGTGTGCTGGGCTGTGCTGCTCGGGAGCCGTGTAGACAGGCTCTGCTGGGGAGCGGTGTGAAGAGGCTCTGCTAGAGAGCCAGGCTGGCAGTGGTGCTGGGGGGCCCCGTGTGCAGTGCTGGAGAGCCCGGTGAGCTGGGATGTGGTCCTGGGGAGCCGTGTGGACAGGCTCTGCTGGGGAGCGGTGTGAAATGGCTCTGATGGAGAGCCAGGCGGGCTGAGGTTCTGGGGGGCCCTGTGTGCTTTGCTGGGGGACCCGGTGAGCTTGGCTGGGGATCCCGGTGTGCTGTACTGTGGTGCTGGGGAGCCTTGTAGACATGCTTTGCTGGGGAGTGGTGTGAACAGGCTCTGTTGGAGAGCCAGGCGGGCTGTGGTGCTGGGGGACCCCGTGTGCTGTGATGGGGAGCTCGGTGTGCTGGGCTGGGGAGCCCGGTGTGCTGGGCTGTGGTGCTGGCGAGCCGTGTGGACAGGCTCTGCTGGGGAACGGTGTGAAATGGCTCTGATGGAGAGCCAGGCGTGCTGTGGTGCTGGGGGGCCCCGTGTGCTGTGCTTGGGAGCCCGGTGTGCTGGGCTGTTCATCTGGGGAGCCGTGTGGACAATCTCTTCTGGGGAGCGGTGTGGACAGGCTCTGATGGAGAGCCAGGTGGGCTGTGGTGCTGGGGAGCCCGTTGAGCTGGACTGGGGAGCCCGGTGTGCTGGGCTGTGGTGCTGGGGAGTTGTTTGAACAGGCTCTGCTGGGGAGAGGGTTGAACATGCTCTGATTTAGAGCCAGGCGGGCTTTGGTGCAGGGGGCCCCCGTGTGCTGTGCTGGGGAGCCCGTTTAGCTGGGCTGGGGAGCCCGGTGTGCTGGGCTGTGGTGCGGGCGAACCGTGTGGACAGGCTCTGCTGGGAGCGGTGTGAACAGGCTCTGATGGAGAGCCAGGCGGGCTGTGGTGCTGGGGGCCCCCGTGTGCAGTGCTCGGGAGCCCGTCGAGCTGGGCTGGGGAGCCCGGTGTGCTGGGCTGTGGTGCTGGGGAACCGTGAATACAGGCTCTGCTGCGGAGCTGTGTGAACAGGCTCTGATGGAGAGCCAGGCGGGCTGTGGTGTTGGGGGCCCGTGTGCCTTGCTGGGGAGCCCGGTGACATCGGCTGGGGAGCCCGGTGTGCTGGGCTCTGCTGCTGGGGAGCCCTGTGGACAGGCTCTACTGGGGAGCAGTGTTAACAGGCTCTGCTGGAGAGCCAGGCGGCCTGTGGTTCTGGGGGCCCCCTTGTCCAGTGATGGGGAGCCCGGTAAGCAGGGCTGGGGAGCCCGGTTAGCTGGGCTGTGCTGCTGGGGAGCCGTGTAGACAGGCTCTGCTGGGGAGTGGTTTCAACAGACTCTGCTGGAGAGCCAGGCGGGCTGTGGTGCTGGGGGGCCCCGTGTGCCTTGCTGGGGAGCCCTGTGAGATAGGCTGGGGAGCCCGGTGTGCTGGGCTGTGCTGCTGGATAGCCGTGTGGACAGGCTCTCTAGGGGACTGTTTTTAACAGGCTCTGCTGGGGAGCGGAGTAAACAGGCTCAGATGGAGAGCCAGGCGGGCTGTGGTGCTGGGGGGCCCGGTGTGCTGTTCTGGGGAGCCCGGTGAGCTGGGCTGGGGATCCTGGTGTGCTGGGCTGTGGTGCTGGGGAGCCGTGTAGACAGGCTGTGCTTGGGAGAGGTGTGAACAGTCTCTGCTGGGGAGCGGTGTGAACAGTCTCTGATGGAGAGCCAGGCGGGCTGTGGTGCTGGGGGGCCCGGTGTTCTGTTCTGGGGAGCCCGGTGTGTTGGGTTGTGGTGCTGGGGAGTCGTGTGGACAGGCTCTGCTGGGGAGCGGTGTGAACAGGCTCTGCTGGGAAGAGGGTTGAACAGGCCATGATGGAGAGCAAGGCGGGCTGTGGTGCTGGGGGGCCCCGTGTGTGCTTGGGAGCCCGGTGTGCTGGGTTGTGGTGCTGGGGAACCTATGGATAGGCTCTGCTGGGGAGCCGTGTGGACAGGCTCTGCTGGAGAGCCAGGCGGGCTGTGCTGCGGTGTGCTGGGCTGTGGTGCTGGGGAGCCGTGTGGACAGGCTCTACTGGGGAGCGTTGTGACAAGGTTCTGATGGAAAGCCAGGCGGGCTGTGGTGCTGGGGGGCCCCGTGTGCTGTGCTGGGGAGCCCGGTGAGCTGTGCTGGGGGCCCCCGTGTGCTGTGCTGGGGAGCCCGGTGAGCAGGGCTGTGGAGCCCGGTGTGCTGGGCTGTGGTGCTGGGGAGCAGTGTGGAAAGGCTCTGCTGTGGAGTGGTTTGAACAGGCTCTGCTGGAGACCAACGCGGGCTGTGGTGTTGGGGGCCCCCGTGTGCTGCGCTGGGGAGCCCGGTGAGCTGGGCTGGGGATCCCGGTGTGTTGGGCTGGGGAGCCCGGTGTGCTGGGCTGGGGAGCCCGGTGTGCTGGGCTGTGGTGCTGGGGAGCCCTGTGGACAGGCTCTGCTGGGGAGCGGTGTGAACAGGCTTAGCTGGAGAGCCAGGCGGGCTGTGGTGCTGGGGGGCCCCGTGTGCTGTGCTGGGGAGCCCGGTGTGCTGGGCTGTTCATCTGGGGAGCCGTGTGGACAATCTCTTCTGGGGAGCGGTGTGGACAGGCTCTGATGGAGAGCCAGGTGGGCTGTGGTGCTGGGGAGCCCGTTGAGCTGGGCTGGGGAGACCGGTGTGCTGGGCTGTGGTGCTGGGGAATTGTTTGAACAGGCTCAGCTGTGGAGAGGGTTGAACATGCTCTGATTTAGAGCCAGGCGGGCTGTGGTGTTGGGGGCCCCCGTGTGCCGTGCTCGGGAGCCCGTTGAGCTGGGCTGGGGAGCCCGGTATGCTGGGCTGTGCTGCTGGGGAGCCGTGTCTAAAGGCATTGGTGGGGAGTGGTTTGAAAAGGATCTGCTTGACAGCCAGGCGGGCTGTGGTGCTGGGGGGGCGCCGTGTGCCGTGCTCGGGAGCCCGGTGAGCTGGGCTGGGGAGCCCGGTGTGCTGGGCTGTGGTGCTGGGGAGCCTTGTGGACAGGCTCTGCTGGGGAGCGGTGTGAACAGGCTCTGATGGAGAGCCAGGCGGGCTGTGGTGCTGGGGGCCCCGGTGTGCTGTGATGTGGAGCCCGGTGAGCTGGGCTGGGGAGCCCGGTGTGCAGGGCTTTGGTGCTGGGGCGCCGTGTGGACAGGCTCTGCTGAGGAGCGGTGTGGACAGGCTCTGATGGAGAGCCAGGCGGGCTGTGGTGCAGGGGGGCCCCTTGTTCTGTGCTGAGGAGCCCGTTGAGCTGGCCTGGGGAGCCCGGTGTGCTGGGCTGTGGTGCTGGGGAGCCGTGTGGACAGGCTCTGCTGGGGAGTGGTTTGAACAGGCTATGCCGGAGAGCCAGGCGGGCTGTGGTGCTGGGTGCCCCCGTGTGCTGTACTGGGGAGCCCGGTGAGCTGGGCTGGAGAGCCCGGTGTGCTGGACTGTGGTGCTGGGGAGCCGTGTGGACAGGCTCTACTGGGGAGCGTTGTGAAAAGGTTCTGATGGAAAGCCAGGGGGGCTGTGGTGCT
>JAMOIN010002139.1:0-50784 GCA_024666655.1 Dascyllus trimaculatus | reverse complement strand
CCTTTGAGCTGGGCTGGGGAGCCCGGTGTGCTCGGCTGTGGTGCTGGGGAGCCGTGTGGACAGGCTCTGCTGAGGAGCGGTGTGGACAGGCTCTGATGGAGAGCCAGGCTGGATGTGGTGCTGGGGGGACACTTTTTCTGTCTTGAGGAGCCCTTTGAGCTGGGCTGGGGAGCCCGGAGTGCTGGGCTGTGGTGCGGGGGAGCCGTGTAGACAGGCTCTGCCGGGGACTGGTTTGAACAGGCTCTGCTGGAGAGCCAGGCGGGCTGTGGTGCTCGGGAGCCGTTTGGACAGGCTCTGCTGGGGAGTGGTTTGAACAGGATCTGCTGGAGAGCCAGGCAGGCTGTGGTGCTGGGGGGCCCCGTGTGCTGTGCTGGGGAGCCCTGTGAGCTGGGCTGGGGAGCCCGGTGAGCTGGGCTTTTGTGCTGGGGAGCCGTGTAGACAGGCTCTGCTGCGGACGGGTTTAAACAGGCTCTGATGGAGAGCCAGGCGGGCTGTGGTGCTGGGGGCTCCCGTGTGCTGTGCTCAGGAGCCCGTTGAGCTTTGCTGGGAAGCCCGGTGTCCTGGGCTGTGGTGCAGGGGAGCAGTGTAGACAGGCTCTGCTGTGGAGTGGTTTGAACAGGCTCTGATGCAGAGCCAGGCAGGCTGTATTGCTGGGGAGGCCGGTGTGCTGGGCTGTGGTGCTGGTGAGCCGTGTGGACAGGCTGTGCTGGGGAACGGTGTGAACAGGCTCTGATGGAGAGCCAGGTGGGCTGTGGTGCTGGGGGGCACCGTGTTCTGTGCTGTGGAGCCCGGTGAGCTGGGCTGGGGAGCCCGGTGTGCTGGGCTGTGCTGCTGGGGAGGCGTGTGGACCGGCTCTGCTGGGGAGCGGTGTGAACAGGTTCTGATGGAGAGCCAGGTGGGCTGTGGTGCTGGGGGGCCCCCGTGTGCTGTGCTGGGGAGCCCGGTGAGCTGGTCGGAGGAGCCCGGTGTGCTGGGCTGTCCTGCTGGGGAGCCGTGTGGACAGGCTCTGCATGGGAGTGGTTTGAAAAGGCTCTGATGGAGAGCCAGGCGGGCTGTTGTGCTGGGGGGCCCCGTGTTCTGTGCTGGGGAGCCGGGTGAGCTGGGCTGGGCAGCCCGGTGTGCTGGGCTGTGGTGCTGGGGAGCCGTGTAGACAGGCTCTGCTGGGGAGCGGTGTGAACTGGCTCTGCTGGGGAGCGGTTTGAACAGGCACTGATGGAGAGCCAGGCGGGTTTTGGTGCAGGGGGGCACCGTGTGCCGTGCTCGGGAGCCCGGTGAACTGGGCTGGGGAGCCCGGTTTGCTGGGCTTTGCTGCTGGGTTGCCGTGTGGACAGGCTCTGCTGGGGAGATGTTTGAACAGGCTCGGATGGAGAGCCAGGCGGGCTGTGGTGCTGGGGTGCCCCGTGTGCTGTGCTGGGGAGCCCGGTGTGCTGGGCTGGGGAGCCCCGTGTCCTGGGTTGTGGTGCTGGGGAGCCCGGTGAGCTGGGCTGTGGTGATAGGGAGCCGTGTAGACAAGCTCTGCTGCGGAGCGGAGTGAACAGGCTCTGATGGAGAGCCAGGCGCGCTGTGGTGCTGGGGGGCCAATTGTGCTGTGCTTGGGAGCCCGGTTAGCTGCGCTGGGGAGTCCGGTGTGCTGGGCTGTGGTGCTGGGGAGCCGTGCAGACAGGCTCTGCTGGGGAGCGGAGTGAACACTCTCTGATGGAGAGCCAGGCGGGCTGTGGTGTTGGTGGCCCCCGTGTGCTTTGCTGGGGAGCCCGGTGAGCTGGGCTGGGGAGCCCGGTGTGCTGGGCTGTGCTGCTGGGGAGGCGTGTGGACAGGCTGTGCTGGGGATTGGTTTGAACAGGCTCTGCTGGAGAGCCAGGCGGGCTGTGGTGCTGGGGGCCCCCCGTGTGTTGTGCTGGGTAGCCCGGTTACCTGGTCTGGGGAGCCCGGTGTCCGAGGTTGTGCTGCTGGGGAGCCGTGTGGACCGGCTCTGCTGAGGCGCGGTGTGAACAGGCTCTGCTGGAGAGCCAGGCGGGCTGTGGTTTTGGCGGCCCCCGTGTGCTGTGCTGGGGAGCCCGGTGAGCTGGGCTGGGGAGCCCGGTGTTCTGGGCTGTGCTGCTGGGGAGGCTTGTGGACAGGCTGTGCTGGGGAGTGGTTTGAACAGGCTCTGCTGGAGAGCAACGCGGGTTGTGGTTCTGGGGGCCCCCGTGTGCTGTGCTGGGGGCCCCCGTGTGCTGTGCTGGGGAGGCCGGTGTGCTCGGCTGTGCTGCTGGGGAGCCGTGTGGACAGGCTCTGCTGGGGAGTGGTTTGAACAGGCTCTGCTGGATAGCCAGGCGGGCTGTGGTGCTGGGGGCCCCCGTGTGCTGTGCTGCGGAGCCCGTTTAACTGGGATGTGGAGCCCGGTGTGCTGGGCTGTGGTGCTGGGGAGCCTTGTGGACAGGCTCTGCTGGGGAGCCGTGTGGACAGGCTCTGCTGGGGAGTGGTTTGAACAGGCTCTGCTCGAGAGCCAGGCGGGCTGTGGTGCTGGGGGGCCCCGTGTGCTGTGCTGGGGGGCCTTGTGAGGTGGGCTGGGGAGACCGGTGTGCTGGGCTCTGCTGCTGGGGAGCCGTGTGGAAAGGCTCTGCTGGCGAGTGGTTTGAACAGGCTCTGATGGAGAGCCATGCGGGCTCATGTGCTGGGGGCCCCCGTGTGCTGTGCTGGGGAGCCCGGTGAGCAGGGCTGGGGAGCCCGGTGTGCTGGGCTGTGGTGCTGGGGAGCAGTGTGGAAAGGCTCTGCTGTGGAGTGGTTTGAACAGGCTCTGCTGGAGACCAACGCGGGCTGTGGTGTTGGGGGTCCCCGTGTGCTGCGCTGGGGAGCCCGGTGAGCTGGGCTGGGGAGCCCGGTGTGCTGGGCTGTGGTGCTGGGTTGCCGTGTGGACAGGCTCTGCTGGGGAGTGGTTTGAACAGGCTCTGATGGAGAGCCATGCGGGCTCATGTGCTGGGCGGCCACGTGTGCTGTGCTGGGGAGGCCCGTGTGCTGGGCTGTGGTGCTGGGGAGCCCGGTGTGCTGGGCTGGGGAGGCCCGTGTGCTGGGCTGTGGTGCTGGGGAGCCCGGTGTGCTGGGCTGAGGAGCCCGGTGTGCTGAGCTGTGGTGCTGGGGAGCCGTGTGGACAGGCTCTGCTGGGGAGCGGTGTGAACAGCCTAAGCTGGAGAGCCAGTCGGGCTGTGGTGCTGGGGGGCCCCGTGTGCTGTGCTGGGAAGCCCGGTGTGCTGGGCTGTTCATCTGGGGAGCCGTGTGGACAATCTCTTCTGGGGAGCGGTGTGGACAGGCTCTGATGGAGAGCCAGGCGGGCTGTGGTGCTGGGAGCCCGTGTGCCTTGCTGGGGAGCCCGGTGACTTTCGGCTGGGGAGCCCGGTGTGCTGGGCTCTGCTGCTGGGGAGCCCTGTGGACAGGCTCTACTGGGGAGCAGTGTGAACAGGCTCTGCTGGAGAGCCAGGCGGCCTGTGGTTCTGGGGGCCCCCGTGTCCAGTGATGGGGAGCCCGGTAAGCAGGGCTGGGGAGCCCGGTGTGCAGGGCTGTGGTGCTGGGGAGCCGTGTTTACAAGCTCTGCTTGGGAGCGTTGTGAACAGGCTCTGCTGGGGAGCGGTGTGAACAGGCTGTGCTGGGGAGCGGTGTGAACAGGCTCTGATGGAGAGCCAGGCGGGCTGTGGTGCTGGGAGCCCGTGTGCCTTGCTGGGGAGCCCGGTGACATCGGCTGGGGAGCCCGGTGTGCTGGGCTCTGCTGCTGGGGAGCCCTGTGGACAGGCTCTACTGGGGAGCAGTGTTAACAGGCTCTGCTGGAGAGCCAGGCGGCCTGTGGTTCTGGGGGCCCCCGTGTCCAGTGATGGGGAGCCCGGTAAGCAGGGCTGGGGAGCCCGGTGTGCAGGGCTGTGGTGCTGGGGAGCCGTGTTTACAAGCTCTGCTTGGGAGCGTTGTGAACAGGCTCTGCTGGGGAGCGGTGTGAACAGGCTCTGCTGGGGAGCGGTGTGAACAGGCACTGATGGAGAGCCAGGCGGGTTGTGGTGCTGGGGGGCCCAGTGTGCCGTGATCGGGAGCCCGTTGAGCAGGGCTGGGGAGCCTGGTGTGCTGGGCTGTGCTGCTGGGGAGCCTTGTAGACATTCTCTCCTGCGGAGCGGTGTGAACAGGCTCTTTTGGAGAGCCAGGCGGCCTGTAGTGCTGGGGGCCCCCGTGTGCTGTGCTAGGCGGACCGGTGAGTTGGGCTGGGGAGCCCGGTGTGCTGGGCTCGGGAGCCCGGTGTGCTGGGCTGTGGTGCTTGGGAGCCGTGAGGACAGGCTCTGCTGGGGAGCGGTGTGAACAGGCTCTGATGGAGAGACAGGCGGGCTGTGGTGCTGGGGGGCCCCGTGTGCTGTGCTGGGGAGCTCGGTGTGCTGGGCTGGGGAGCCCGGTGTGCTGGGCTGTTGTGCTGGCGAGCGGTGTTGACAGGCTCTGCTGGGGAGTTGTGTGAACAGGCTCTACTGTAGAGCCAGGCGGGCTGTGGTGCTGGGGGCCCCCGTGTGCTGTGCTGGGGAGTCCGGTGAGGTGGGCTGGGGAGCCCGGTGAGCTGGGCTGTGCTGCTAGGAAGCCGTGTGGACAGGCTCTGCTGGGGAATGCTTTGAACAGGCTCTTCTGTAGAGCCAGGCGGGCTGTGGTGTTGGTGGCCCCCGTGTGCTTTGCTGGGGAGCCCGGTGAGCTGGGCTGGGGAGCCCGGTGTTCTGGGCTGTGCTGCTGGGGAGCCGTGTGGACAGGCTCTGCTTGGGAGCGCTGTGACCATGCTCTGATGAAGAGCCAGGCGGGCTGTGGTGCTGGGCGGCCGCGTGTGCTGTCCTGGGGAGACCGGTGAGCTGGGCTGGGGAGCCCGGTGTGCTGGGCTGTGGTGATGGGGAGCCGTGTAGACAGGCTCTGCTGGGGAGCGGTATGAACAGGATTTGATGGAGAGCCAGGCGGGCTATGGTTCTGGGGGGGCCCGTGTGCTGTGCTGGGGAGCCCGGTGAGCTGGGCTGGGGAGCCCGGTGTGCTGGGCTGTTTTGCAGGGGAGCTGTGTAGACAGGCTCTGCTGTGGAGGGGTGTGAACAGGCTTTGTTGGAGAGCCAGGCGGGCTATGGTGCTGGGGGGCCCCGTGTGCTGTGCTGGGGGAGCCCTGTGAGCTGGGCTGGGGAGCCCAGTGTGCTGGGCTGTGGTGCTTGGGAGCCGTGTGGACTCGCTCTGCTGGGGAGTGGTTTGAACTGGCTCTGATGGAGAGCCATGCGGGCTGTGGTGCTGGGGGGGACCGTGTGCTGTCCTGTGGAGCCCGTTGAGCTGGGCTGGGGAGCCCAGTGTGCTGGGATGTGGTGCTGGGGAGCCGTGTGGACAGGCTCTGTTGGGGAGTGGTTTGAACAGGCTCTGATGGAGAGCTAGGCGGGCTGTGGTGCTGGGGAGCCCGGTGAGCTGGGCAGAGGAGCCCGGTTTGCTGGTCTGTGCTGCTGGGGAGCCGTGAAGACAGGGTTTGCTGGGGAGCGGTGTGAACAGGCTCTGCTGGAGAGCCTGGCGGCCTGTTGTGCTGGGGAGCCATGTGGACAGGGTCTGCTGGGGAGTGGTTTGAACAGGCTCTGCTGGAGAGCCAGGCGGGCTGTGCTGCTGGAAAGCCGTGTAGACAGGCTCTGCTGGGGAGCGGTTTGAACAGGCTCTGCTGGAGAGCAAGGCGCGCTGTGTTGCTGGTGGCCACCGTGTGCTGTGCTGGGGAGACCGGTGAGCTGGTCTGTGATGCTGGGGAGCCGTGTAGACATGTTCGGCTGGGGAGCGGTGTGAACAGGCTCTGATGGAGAGCCAGGCGGGCTGTGGTGCTGGGGGCCCCCGTGTGCTGTGCTGGGGAGCCCGGTGAGCTTGGCTGGGGAGCCCGGTGTGCTGGGCTGTGGTGCTGGGGAGCCGTGTAGACAGGCTCTGCTGGGGAGCGTTGTAAACAGGCTATGCTGGAGAGCCAGGCGGGCTGTGGTGCTGTGGGCCCCCGTGTGCTGTGCTTTGGAGCCCGGTGTGCTGGGCTGTGGTGCTGGGGAGCCGTGTGGACAGGCTCTTCTGGGGGGCGGTGTGGACAGGCTCTGCTGGAAAGCCAGGCGGGCTGTGCTGCGGTGTGCTAGGCTGTGCTGCTGCGGAGCCGTGTAGACAGGCTCTGCTCTGGAGCCATTCGGGCTGTGGTGCTGGGGGGCCCCGTCTGCTGTGCTGGGGAGCCCGGTGTGCTGGGCTGAGCTGCTGGGGTGCCGTGTGTAGAGGGTCTGCTGGGAAGCGGTGTGAAAAGGCTCTGATGGAGAGCCACGCGGGCTGTGGTGCTGGGGGGCCCCAGTGTGCTGTGCTCGGTAGCCCGGTTAGCTGGGCTGCGGTGCCCGGTGTGCTGGGCTGAGCTGCTGGGGTGCCGTGTGGACAGGGTCTGCTGGGAAGCGGTGTTAACAGGCTCTGATGGAGAGCCGGGCGGGCTGTGGTGCTGGGGGCCCCCCGTGTGCTGTGCTCGGTAGCCCAGTGAGCTGGGATGGGGAGCCCGGAATGCTGGGCTGAGCTGCTTGGGTGCCGTGTGGACAGGGTCTGCTGGGAAGCGGTGTGAAAAGGCTCTGATGGAGAGCCAGGCGGGCTGTGGTGCTGGGTGGCCCCGTGTGCTGTGCTCAGAAGCCCGGTGAGCTGGGCTGCGGAGCCCGGTGTGCTGGGCTGAGCTGCTGGGGTGCCGTGTGGACAGCGTCTGCTGGGGAGCCGTGTGAACAGGCTCTGATGGAGAGCCAGGCGGGCTGTGCTGCGGTGTGCGGGGCTGCCTGGGAGCCGTGTAGACAGGCACTTCTGGGGAGCTTTGTGAACAGGCTCTGATGGAGAGCCAGGCGGGGTGTGGTGCTGGGGGCCCCCGTGTGCTGTACTGGGGAGCCCGGTGAGCTGGGCTGGGGAGCCCGGTGTGCTGGGCTGTGCATCTGGGGAGCCGTGTGGAAAGGCTCTGATGGGGAGCTGTTTCAACAGGCTCTGCTGGAGAGCAAGGCGCGCTGTGTTGCTGGGGGCCCCCGTGTGCTGTGCTGGGGTGCCCGGTGAGCTGGGCTGGGGAGACCGGTGTGCTGGGCTGTGCTGCTGGGGAGCCATGTGGACAGGCTCTGCTGGGGAGTGGTTTGAACAGGCTCTGATTGACAGCCAGGCGGGCTGTGTTGCTGGGGGCCCCCATGTGCTGTGCTGGGGATCCCGGTGTGCTGGGCTGTGGTGCTGGGGAGCCGTGTGGACAGGCTCTGCTGAGGAGAGTTTATTACAGGCTCTGATGGAGAGCCAGGCGGGCTGTTGTGCTGGGAGGCCCCGTGTGCTGTGCTGGTGGGGCCCGTGTGCTGTGCTGGGGGGCCCCGTGTGCTGGGCTGTCGTGCTGGGGAGCCCGGTATGCTGGGCTGTGCTGCTGGGGAGCCGTGTAGACAGGCTCTGCTGGGGAGCGGAGTGAACAGGCTCTGCTGGGGAGCAGTGTGAAAAGGCACTGATGGAGAGCCAGGCGGGTTGTGGTGGTGGGGGGCCCCATGTGCCGTGCTCGGGAGCCCGGTGAACTGGGCTGGGGTGCCTGGTGTGCTGGGCTGTGCTGCTGGGGAGCCGTGTAGACAGGCTCTGCCGGGGAGCGGTCTGAACAGGCTCTGATGGAGAGCCAGGCGGGCTGTGGCTCTGGGGGGCCCCGTGTTCGGTGCTTGGGATCCCGTTGAGCTCGGCTGGGGAGCCCGGTGTGCTGGGCTGTTGTGCTGGCGAGCGGTGTGGACAGGCTCTGCTGGGGAGTGGTTTGAAAAGTCTCTTCTGGAGAGCCAGGCAGGCTGTGATGCTGGGGGGCCCTCGTGTGCTGTGCTGAGGAGCCCGGTGAGCTGGGCTGGGGAGCTCGGTGAGCTGGGCTTTTGTGCTGGGGAGCCGTGTAGACAGGCTCTGCTGCGGAGGGGTGTGAACAGGCCCTGATGGAGAGCCAGGCGGGCTGTGGTGCTGGGGGCCCCCGTGAGCTGTGCTCAGTAGCCCGGTGAGCTGGGCTGGGGATCCCTGGGTGCTGGGCTGTGGTGATGGGGAGCAGTGTAGACAGGCTGTGCTGTTGAGCGGTGTGAACAGGCTCTGATGGAGAGCCAGCCGGGCTGTGGTGCTTGGGGCCCCCGTGTGCTGTGTTGGGGAGCCCGGTGAGCTGGGCTGTGCTGCTGGGGAGCCGCGTAGACAGGCTCTGCTGGGGAGAGGGTTGAACAGGCTCTGCTGGAGAGTAAGGCACGCTGTGTTGCTGGGGGCCCCCGTATGCTGTGCTGGGGAGCCCGGTGAGCTGGGCTGGGGAGCCCGGTGTGCTGGGCTGTGGGGCTGGGGAGCCGTGTGGACAGGCTCTGCTGGGGAGCGGTGTGAACAGGCTCTGATGGAAAGCCAGGCGGGCTGTGGTGTTGGGGGCCCCCGTGTGCTTTGCTGGGGAGCCCGGTGAGCTGGGCTGTGCTGCTGGGGAGCCGTGTAGACATGTTCGGCTGGGGAGCGGTGTGAACAGGCTCTGATGGAGAGCCAGGCGGGCTGTGGTGCTGGGGGCCCCCGTGTGCTGTGCTGGGGAGCCCGGTGAGCTTGGCTGGGGAGCCCGGTGTGCTGGGCTGTGGTGCTGGGGAGCCGTGTAGACAGGCTCTGCTGGGGAGCGTTGTAAACAGGCTCTGCTGGAGAGCCAGGCGGGCTGTGGTGCTGTGGGCCCCCGTGTGCTGTGCTGGGGAGCCCAGTGTGCTGGGCTGTGGTGCTGGGGAGCCGTGTGGACAGGCTCTGCTGGGGGGCGGTGTGGACAGGCTCTGCTGGGGGGCGGTGTGGACAGGCTCTGCTGGATAGCCAGGCGGGCTGTGCTGCGGTGTGCTAGGCTGTGCTGCTGCGGAGCCGTGTAGACAGGCTCTGCTGGGGAGCGGTGTGAACAGGCTCTGCTGGAGAGCAAGGCGCGCTGTGTTGCTGGGGGCCCCCGTGTGGAGGGGAGTCCGGTGAGGTGGGCTTCGGAGCCCGGTGTGCTGGGCTGTGGTGCTGGGTTGCCATGTGGACAGGCTCTGCTTGGGAGTGGTTTCAACAGGCTCTGATGGAGAGCCAGGCGGGCTGTGTTGCTGGGGGCCCCCGTGTGCAGGGGAGCCCGGTGAGCTGGGCTTCGGAGCACGGTGTGCTGGGCTGTGGTGCTGGGTTGCCGTGTGTACAGGCTCTGCTGGGGAGTGGTTTGAACAGGCTCTGCTGGGGAGCGGAGTGAACAGGCTCTGATGGAGAGCCAGGCGGGATGTGGTGCTGGGGGGCCCCGTGTGCTGTGCTGGGGATCTCGTTGAGCTTGGTTGGGGAGCCCGGTGTGCTGGGCTGTGGTGCTGTGGAGCCGTGTGGACAGGCTCTGCTGGGGAGTGGTTTGAAAAGGCTCTGCTCGAGAGCCAGGCGGGTTGTGGTGGTGGGGGGCCCCATGTGCCGTGCTCGGGAGCCCGGTGAACTGGGCTGGGGTGCCTGGTGTGCTGGGCTGTGCTGCTGGGGAGCCGTGTAGACAGGCTCTGCCGGGGAGCGGTCTGAACAGGCTCTGATGGAGAGCCAGGCGGGCTGTCGTGCTGGGGGGCCCCGTGTGCTGTTCTGGGCAGCCCTGTGAGCTTGGTTTGGGAGCCAGGTGTGTTGGGCTGGGGAGCCCGGTGTGCTGGGCTGGGGAGCCCGGTGTGCAGGGCTGTGGTGCTGGGGAGCTGTGCAGACAGGCTCTGCTGGGGAGCCATTCGGGCTGTGGTGCTGGGGGGCCCCGTGTGCTGTGCTGGGGAGCCCGGTGAGCTGGGCTGGGAAGCCCGGTCTCCTGGGCTGTGCTGCTGGGGAGCCCTGTGGAAAGGCTCTGCTGGGGAGTGGCTTGAAAAGGCTCTGCTGGAGAGCCAGGCGCGCTGTGGTGCTGGGGGCCCCTGTATGCTGGGCTGGGGAGCCCGGTGTGCTGGGCTGTGCTGCTGGGGAGCCGTGTGGACAGGCTGTGCTTGGGAGTGGTTTGAACAGGTTCTGCTGGAGAAACAGGCGGGCTGTGGTTCTGGGGGCCCCCGTGTGCTGTGCTGGGGAGACCAGTGAGCTGGGCTGGGGAGCCCGGTGTGCTGGGCTGTGCTGCTGGGGAGCCGCGTGGACAGGCTCTGCTGGGGAGCGGTGTGAACAGGCTCTGCTGGAGAGCCAGGCGGGCTGTGCTGCGGTGTGCTGGGCTGTGCTGCTGGAAAGCCGTGTAGACAGGCTCTGCTGCGGAGCGGTGTGAACAGGATCTGCTGGTGAGCGGAGTGAACAGGCTCTGATGGAGAGTCAGGCGGGCTGTGGTGTTTGGGGGTCCCGTGTGCTGTGCTGGGTAGCCCGTTGAGGAAGGCTGGGGAGCCCAGTGTTCTGGGCTGTCGTGCTGGGGAGTTGTGTGGACAGGCTCTGCTGGGGAGCGGTGTGAAATGGCTCTGATGGAGAGCAAGGCGGGCTGTTGTGCTGGGGGCCCCCGTGTGCTGTGCTCGGGAGCCCGTAGAGCTTGGCTGGGGAGCCCGGTGTGCTGGGATGTGGTGCTGGCGAACCGTGTAGAAAGACTCTGCTGCGGAGCGGTGTGAACAGGCTCTGATGGAGAGCCAGGCGGGTTGTGGTGCTGGGGTCCCCCGTGTGGTTTGCTGGGGCGCCCGGTGAGCTGGGCTGGGGAGCCCGGTGTGCTGGGCTGTGGTGCAGGCAAACCGTGTAGACAGGCTCTTCTGGGGGGCCCCGTGTGCTGCGCTGGGGAGCCCGGTGAGCTTGGCCGGGGAGTCCGGATTGCTGGGCTGTGGTGCTGGGGAGCCGTGTGGACAGGCTCTGCTGGGGAGTGGTTTGAACAGGATCTGCTGAAGAGCCGGGCGGGCTGTGGTTGTGGCGGGCCCCGTGTGCTGTGCTGGGGAGCCCGTTGAGCTGGGCTGGGGAGCCCGGTGTGCTGGGCAGTGGTGCTGGGGAGCCGTGTGGACATGCCCTGCTGAGGAGCGGTGTGGACAGGCTCTGATGGAGACACAGGCGGGCTGTGGTGCTGGGGGGCCCCGTGTGCTGTGCTGGGGAGCCCGGTGAGCTGGGCTGGGGAGCCCGGTGTGCTGTGCTGTGCTGCTGGGGAGCTGTGTGGACAGGCTCTGCCGGGGAGCGGTGTGAAAAGGCTCTGATGGAGAGCCAGCCGGGCTGTGGTGCTGGGGGCGCCCGTGTGCTGTGCTCGGGAGCCCAGTGAGCTGGGCTTCGGAGCCCAGTGTGCTGGGCTGTGGTGTTGGGAAGCCGTGTGGACAGGCTCTGATGGGGAGAGGGTTGAACAGGCTCTGATGGAGAGTCAGGCGGGCTGTGGTGCTGGGGGGCCCCGTGTGCTGTGCTGGGGAGCCCGTTGAGCTGGGCTGGGGAGCCCGGTGTGTTGGGCCGTGGTGCTGGGGAGCCGTGTCTACAGGCTATGCTGGCGAGTGGTTTGAACAGGCTCTGCCGGGGAGCGGAGTGAACAGGCTCTGATGGAGAGTCAGGCGGGCTGTGGTGCTGGGCGGCCCCGTGTGCTGTGCTGGGGAGCCCGTTGAGCTGGGCTGGGGAGCCCGGTGTGCTGGGCTGTGGTGCTGGGGAGCCGTGTAGACAGGCTCTTCTGCGGAGTGGTGTGAACAAGCTCTGATTGAGAGCCAGGCAGGCTGTGGTGCTGGTGGGCCCCGTGTGCTGTGCTGGTGAGCCCGTTGAGCTGTGCTGGGGAGCCCGGTGTGCTAGGATGCTGTGCTGGGGAGCCGTGTGGACAAGCTCTGGTGGGGATTGGTTTGAATAGGCTCTGCTGGAGAGCAAGGCGGGCTGTGGTCCTGGGGGGCCCCGTGTGCTGTGCTGGGGAGCCCGGTGAGCTGGGGTGGGGAGCCCGGTGTGCTGGGCTATGGTGCTGGGGAGCCGTGTCGACAGGCTCTGCTGCGGAGCGGTGTGAACAGGCACTGATGGAGAGCCAGGAAGGCTGTGGTGCTGGTGGGCCCCGTGTGCTGTGCTGGTGACCCCGTTGAGCTGTGCTGGGGAGCCCGGTGTGCTAGGCTGCTGTGCTGGGTAGCCGTGTGGACAGGCTCTGGTGGGGATTGGTTTGAAAAGGCTCTGCTGGAGAGCCAGGCGGGCTCTGGTGCTGGGGGCCCCCGTGTGCTGTGCTTGGGAGCCCTGTGAGCTGGGCTGGGGAGCCCCGTGTGCTGGGCTGTGGTGCTGGGTAGCCCGGTGTGCTGGACTGTGGTGATGGGGAGCTGTGTAGACAGGGTCTGCTGGCGAGCCATTTGGGCTGTGGTGCTGGGGAGCCCGGTGTGCTGGGCTGTGGTGCTGCCTAGCCGTGTGGACAGGCTGTGCTGGGGAGTGGTTTGAGAAGGCTCTGCAGGAGAGCCAGGCGGGCTGTGGTGCTGGGGGCCCCCCTGTGCTGTGCTGGGGTGCCCGTTGAGCTGGGCTGAGGAGCCCGGTGTGCTGGGCTGTGGTGCTGGAGAGCCGTGTGGACAGGCTCTGCTGGGGAGCGGTGTGAAAACGCTCTGATGGAGAGCCAGGCGGGCTGTGGTTCTGGGGGGCCCCGTGTGCTGTGCTGGGGAGCCCGGTGAGCGGGGCTGGGGAGCCCGGTGTTCTTGGCTTTGGTGCTGGGGAGCCGTGTAGACAGGCTCTGCTGCGGAGCGGTTTGAACAGGCTCTGATGGAGAGCCAGGCGGGCTGTGGTGCTGGGGGGCCCCGTGTTCTGTGCTGGGGACCCTGGTGAGCTGGGCTGGGGAGCCCGGTGTGCTGGGCTTTGCTGCTGGGGAGCCGTGTGGACAGGCTCTGTCGGGGAGCGGTGTGAAAAGGCTCTGATGGAGAGCCAGCCGGGCTGTGGTGCTGGGGGCCCCCGTGTGCTGTGCTCGGGAGCCCAGTGAGATGGGCTTCGGAGCCCAGAGTGCTGGGCTGTGGTGCTGGGAAGCCGTGTGGACTGGCTCTCATGGGGAGAGGGTTTAACAGGCTCTGATGGAGAGCCAGGCGGGCTGTGGTGCTGGGGGCCCCCGTGTGCTGTTCTGGGGAGCCCGGTGTTCTGGGCTGTTCTGCTGGGGAGCCGTGTGGACAAGTTCTGCTGCGGAGCGCTGTGAAATGGCTCTGATGGAGAGCCAGGCAGGCTGTGGTGCTGGGGGGCCCCGTGTGCTGTGCTGGGGAGCCCGGTGAGCATGGCCGGGGAGTCCGGTTTTCTGGGCTGTGCTGCTGGGGAGCAGCGTGGACAGGCTCTGCTGGGGAGCGGTGTGAACAGGCTATGCTGGAGAGCCAGGCGGGCTGTGCTCCTGGGGAGTCGTGTGAACAGGCTCTAATGGAGAGCCAGGCGGGCTGTGGTGCTGGGGGGCCCCGTGTGCCGTGCTCTGGAGCCCGGTGTGCTTGGCTGTGCTGCTGGGGAGCCGTGTGGACAGGCTCTGCTGGGGAGCGGTTTGAACAGGCTCTGCTTGAGAGCAAGGCGCGCTGTGTTGCTGGTGGCCCCCGTGTGCTATGCTGGGGAGCCCGGTGAGCTGGGCTGGGGAGCCCGGTGTGCTGGGCTGTGTTGCTGGGGAGCCGTGTGGACAGGCTCTCCTTGGGAGTGGTTTGAACAGGCTCTGCTGGAGAGCCAGGCGGGCTTAGGTGCTGGGGGCCCCCGTGTGCTGTGCTGGGGAGCCCGGTGAGATGGGCTGGATAGCCCGGTGTTCTGGGCTGTCTTGCTGGGGAGCCGTGTACATAGGCTCTGCTGGGGAGTGGTGTGAAGAGGCTCTGCTGGAGAGTCAGGCGGGCTGTGGTGCGTTGTGCTGGGCTGTGCTGCTGGGGAGCAGCGTGGACAGGCTCTGCTGGGGAGCGGTTTGAACTGGCTCTGATGGAGAGTCAGGCCGGCGGTGGTGCTCGGGGGCATCGTGTTCTGTGATGGGAAGGCCTGTGAACTGGGCTGTGCTGCTGGGGAGCCATGTGGACAGGCTCTGCTAGGGAGCGGTGTGAACAGGCTCTGATGGAGAGCCAGGCGGGCTGTGGTGGTGGGGGGCCCCGTGTGCTGTGCTGGGGATCCCGGTGAGGTGGGCTCGGGAGCCCGGTGTGCTTTGCTGTTGTGCTGGGCAGCCTCGTAGACAGGTTCTGCTGCGGAGCGGTGTGAACAGGATCTGCTGGTGAGCGGAGTGAACAGGCTCTGATGGAGAGTCAGGTGGGCTGTGGTGTGCTGTGCTGGGTAGCCCGTTGAGGAAGGCTGGGGAGCCCAGTGTTCTGGGCTGTCGTGCTGGGGAGTTGTGTGGACAGGCTCTGCTGGGGAGCGGTGTGAAATGGCTCTGATGGAGAGCCAGGCGGGCTGTTGTGCTGGGGACCCCCGTGTGCTGTGCTCGGGAGCCCGTAGAGCTTGGCTGGGGAGCCCGGTGTGCTGGGATGTGGTGCTGGCGAACCGTGTAGAAAGACTCTGCTGCGGAGCGGTGTGAACAGGCTCTGATGGAGAGCAAGGCAGGTTGTGGTGCTGGGGGCCCCCGTGTGGTTTGCTGGGGAGCCCGGTGAGCTGTGCTGGGGAGCCCGGTGTGCTGGGCTGTGGTGCAGGCAAACCGTGTAGACAGGCTCTGCTGGGGGGCCCCGTGTGCTGTGCTGGGGAGCCCGGTGAGCTTGCCCGGGGAGTCCGGATTGCTGGGCTGTGGTGCTGGGGAGCCGTGTGGACAGGCTCTGCTGGGGAGTGGTTTGAACAGGATCTGCTGCAGAGCCGGGCGGGCTGTGGTTGTGGCGGGCCCCGTGTGCTGTGCTGGGGAGCCCGGTGAGCTGGGCTGGGGAGCCCGGTGTGCTGGGCATTGGTGCTGGGGAGCCGTGTGGAAATGCTCTGTTGAGGAGCGGTGTGGACAGGCTCTGATGGAGACACAGGCGGGCTGTGGTGCTGGGGGGCCCCGTGTTCTGTGCTGGGTAGCCCGTTGAGGAAGGCTGGGGAGCCCAGTGTTCTGGGCTGTCGTGCTGGGGAGTTGTGTGGACAGGTTTTGCTGGGAAGTGGTTTGAACAGGCTCTGCTAGAGAGCCAGGCGGGCTGTGTTGCTGGGGGCCCCCGTGTCCAGTGCTGGGGAGGCCGGTTAGCTGGTGCTGGGGAGCCCGGTGTGCTGGGCTGTGGTGCTGGGGAGCCGTGTGGACAGGCTCTGCTGGAGATCCAGGTGGGCAGTGGTGCTGGTGGCCACCGTGTGCTGTGCTGGGGAGCCCGGTGTGCTGGGCTGTGCTTCTGGGGAGCCGTGTGGACAGGCTCTGATGGAGAGCCAGGCGGGCTGTGGTGCTGGGGGCCCCGGTGTTCTTTGCTGCGGAGCACGGTGAGCTGTGCTGGGGAGCCCGGTGTGCTGGGCTGTGCTGCTGGGGAGCCGTGTGAAGAGGCTCTGATGGAGAGCCAGGCGGGCTATGGTGCTGGGGGCCCCCGTGTGCTGTGCTGGGGATCCCGGTGTGCTGGGCTGTGGTGCTGGGGAGCCGTGTGGACAGGCACTGCTGAGGAGAGTTTTGTACAGGCTCTGATGGAGAGCCAGGCGGGCTGTTGTTCTGGGAAGTCCCGTGTGCTTTGCTGGGGGGGCCCGTGTGCTGTGCTGGGGGTCCCCGTGTGCTTTGCTGGGGAGCCCGTTGAGCTGGGCTGGGGAGCCCGGTGTGCTGGGCTGTGGTGCTGGGGAGCCGTGTGGACAGGCTCTGCTGAGGGAGTGGTTTGAACAGGCTCTGCTCGAGAGCCAGGCGGGCTGTGGTGCTGGGGGGCCCCGTGTGCAGTGCTGGAGAGCCCGGTGAGCTGGGCTGTGGTGCTGGGGATCCGTGTAGACAGGTTCTGCTGCGGAGGTGTGTGAACAGGCTCTGATGGAGAGCCAGGCGGGCTGTGATGCTGGGCGCCCCCGTGTGATGTGTTGGGGGGACCGGTGAGGTGGGCTGGGGACCCAAATGTGCTGGGCTGTGGTGCTGGGGATCCGTGTCGACAGGCTCTGCTGGGGAGCGGTGTGAACAGGCTCTGCTGGAGAGCCAGGCGGGCCGTGGTGCTGGGGGCTCCCGTGTGCTGTGCTGGGGAGCCCGGTGAGCTGGGCTCTGCTGCTGGGGAGCCATGTAGACAGGCTCTGCTGGGGAGCAGTGTGAACAGGCTCTGCTGGAGAGCCAGGCCGGCTGTGGTGCTGGGGAGCCGTGTGGACAGGCTCTGCTGGGGAGTGGTTTGAACAGTCTCTGCTGGAGAGCCAGGCGGGCTGTGGTGCTGTGGGGCCCGCGTGTGCTGTGCTGTGGAGCCCGGTGAGCTTGGCTGGCGAGCCCGGTGTGCTGGGCTGTGTTGCTGGCCAACCGTGTAGACAGGCTCTACTGGGGGGCCACGTATGCTGTGCAGGGGAGCCCGTTGAGCCTGGCTGGGGAGCCCGGTGTGCTGGGCTGTGCTGCTGGGGAGCCGAGTGGACAGGCTCTGCTGCGGAGCGCTGTGAACAAGCTTTGATGGAGAGCCAGGCGGGCTGTGGTTCTGGGGGCCCCCGTGTGCTGTGCTGGGGGCCCCCGTGTGCGGTGCTGGGGAGCCCGGTGTGCTGGGCTGTTGTGCTGGGGAGCCGTGTGGTCAGGCTCTCCTGGGGAGCGGTTTGAACAGGCTCTGCTGGAGAGCCAGGCGGGCTGTGGTGCAGGGGGGCCCTGTGTGCTTCGCTGGGGGCCCCCGTGTGCTGTGCTGGGGATCCCGGAGTGCTGGGCTGTGGTGCCGGGGAGCCGTGTGGACAGACTCTGCTGAGGAGAGTTTTGTATAGGCTCTGATGGAGAGCCATGCTTGCTGTTGTTCTGGGGGCCCCCGTGTGCTGTGATGGGTAGCCCGGTGAGATGGGCTGGGGAGCCTGGTGTGCTGGGCTCTGCTGGTGGGGAGTCGTGTAGACAGGCTCTGCTGGGCAGCGGTGTGAAGAGGCTCTGATGGAAAGCCAGGCGGGCTGTGGTGCTGGGGGGCCCCATGTGCTGTGCTGGGGAGCCCGGTGTGCTGGGCTTTTGTGCTGTGGAGCCGTGTAGACAGGCTCTTCTGCCGACGGGTGTGAACAGGCTCTGATGGAGAGCCAGGGGGGCTGTGGTGCTGGGGGCCCTCGTGTGCTGTGCTGGGGAGCCCGGTGAGCTGGGCTGGGGAGCCCGGTTTGCTGGGCTGTGCTGCTGGGGAGCCGTGTCGACAGGCTCTTCTGGGGAGCGGTGTGAACAGGCTCTGATGGAGAGCCACGCGGGCTGTGGTGCTGGGGGGCCCCGTGTGCTGTGCTGGGGAGCCCGTTGAGCTGGGCTGGGGAGCCCGGTATGCTGGGCTGTGCTGCTGGGGAGCCGTGTGGAAAGGATATTGCTGGGGAGTGGTTTGAAAAGGATCTGCTGGACAGCCAGGCGGGCTGTGGTGCTGGGGGGCCCGGTGTGCCGTGATCGGGAGCCCGGTGAGTTGGGCTGGGGAGCCCGGTGTGCTGGGCTGTGGTGCTGCGGAGCCTTGTGGACAGGCTCTGCTGGGGAGCGGTGTGAACCGGCTCTGATGGAGAACCAGGCGGGCTGTGGTGGTGGGGCCCCCGGTGTGCTGTGATGGGGAGCCCGGTGAGCTGGGCTGGGGAGCTCGGTGTGCAGGGCTGTGGTGCTGGAGAGCCGTGTGGACAGGCTCTGCTGAGGAGCGGTGTGGACAGGCTCTGATGTAGAGCCAGGCGGGCAGTGGTGCGGGGGGACCCTTGTTCTGTCTTGAGGAGCCCGTTGAGCTGGGCTGGGGAGCCCGGTGTGCTGGGCTGTGGTGCTGGGGAGCCGTGTAGACAGGCTCTGCCGGGGACTGGTTTCAACAGGCTCTGCTGGAGAGCCAGGCGGGCTGTGGTGCTGGGGAGCCGTGTGGACAGGCTCTGCTGGGGAGTGGTTTGAACAGGATCTGCTGGAGAGCCAGGCAGGCTGTGGTGCTGTGGGGCCCCGTGTGCTGTGCTGGGGAGCCCTGTGAGCTGGGCTGGGGAGCCCGGTTTGCTGGGCTGTGCTGCTGGGGAGCCGTGTGGACAGGCTCTGATTGAGAGCCAGGCGGGCTGTGGTGCTGGGGAGCCCTTTGAGCTTGGCTGGGGAGCCCGGTGTGCTGGGCTGTGGTGCTGGGGAGCTGTGTGGACAGGCTCTGCTGGGGAGCGGTGTGAACAGGCACTGATGGAGAGCCATGCCGGATGTGGTGCTGTGGGCCCCCGTGTGCTGTGCTGGGGAGCCCGGTGAGCTGGCCCGAGGAGCCCGGTGTGCTGGGCTGTGGTTCTGGGTAGCCATGTGGACATGCTCTGCTGGGGACTGGTTTGAACAGTCTCTGCTGGAGAGCCAGGCGGGCTGTGGTGCTGGGGAGCCGTGTGGACAGGCTGTGCTGGGGAGTGGTTTCAACAGGCTCTGATGCAGAGCCAGGCAGGCTGTATTGCTGGGGGGCCCCGTGTGCTGTGCTGGGGAGGCCGGTGTGCTGGGCTGTGGTGCTGGTGAGCCGTGTGGAAAGGCTGTGCTGGGGAGCTGTGTGAACAGGCTCTGATGGAGAGCCAGGCGGGCTGTGGTGCTGGGGGGCACCGTGTTCTGTGGTGGGGAGCCCGGTGAGCTGGGCTGCGGAGCCCGGTGTGCTGGGCTGTGCTGCTGGGGAGGCGTGTGGACCGGCTCTGCTGGGGAGCGGTGTGAACAGGATCTGATTGAGAGCCAGGTGGGCTGTGGTGCTGGGGGGCCCCCGTTTGCTGTGCTGGGGACCCCGGTGAGCTGGGCGGAGGAGCCCGGTTTGCTGGGCTGTGCTGCTTGGGAGCCGTGTGGACAGGCTCTGCATGGGAGTGGTTTGAACAGGCTCTGATGGAGAGCCAGGCGGGCTGTTGTGCTTGGGGGCCCCCTTTTCTGTGCTGGGGAGCCGGGTGAGCTGGGCTGGGGAGCCCGGTGTACTGGGCTGTGGTGCTGGGGAGCCGTGTAGGCAGGCTCTGCTGGGGAGCGGTGTGAACAGGCTCTGATGGAGAGCCAGGCGGGCTGTGGTGCTGTTGGCCCACGTGTGCTGTGCTGGGGAGCCCGTTGAGCTTGGCTGGGGATCCCGGTGTGTTGGGCTGGGGAGCCCGGTGTGCTGGGCTGGGGAGCCCGGTGTGCAGGGCTGTGGTGCTGGGGAGCTGTGTAGACAGGCTCTGCTGGGGAGCCATTCGGGCTGTGGTGCTGGGGGGCCCCGTGTGCTGTGCTGGGGAGCCCGGTGAGCTGGGCTGGGGAGCCCGGTGTCCTGGGCTGTGCTGCTGGGGAGCCCTGTGGAAAGGCTCTGCTGGGGAGTGGCTTGAAAAGGCTCTGCTGGAGAGCCAGGCGCGCTGTGGTGCTGGGGGCCCCCGTATGCTGGGCTGGGGAGCCCGGTGTGCTGGGCTGTGCTGCTGGGGAGCCGTGTGGACAGGCTGTGCTTGGGAGTGGTTTGAACAGGTTCTGCTGTAGAAACAGGCGGGCTGTGGTTCTGGGGGCCCCCGTGTGCTGTGCTGGGGAGACCAGTGAGCTGGGCTGGGGAGCCCGGTGTGCTGGGGTGTTCTGCTGGGGAGCCGCGTGGACAGGCTCTGCTGGGGAGCGGTGTGAACAGGCTCTGCTGGAGATCCAGGTGGGCTGTGCTGCGGTGTGCTGGGCTGTGCTGCTGGAAAGCCGTGTAGACAGGCTCTGCTGGGGAGCGGTTTGAACAGGCTCTGCCGGAGAGCAAGGCGCGCGGTGTTGCTGTTGGCCACCGTGTGATGTGCTGTTGAGACCGGTGAGCTGGGCTGTGCTGCTGGGGAGCCGTGTAGACATGTTCGGCTGGGGAGCGGTGTGAACAGGCTCTGATGGAGAGCCAGGCGGGCTGTGGTGCTGGGGGCCCCCGTGTGCTGTGCTGGGGAGCCCGGTGAGCTTGGCTGGGGAGCCCGGTGTGCTGGGCTGTGGTGCTGGGGAGCCGTGTAGACAGGCTCTGCTGGGGAGCGTTGTAAACAGGCTATGCTGGAGAGCCAGGCTGGCTGTGGTGCTGTGGGCCCCCGTGTGCTGTGCTTTGGAGCCCGGTGTGCTGGGCTGTGGTGCTGGGGAGCCGTGTGGACAGGCTCTTCTGGGGGGCGGTGTGGACAGGCTCTGCTGGAAAGCCAGGCGGGCTGTGCTGCGGTGTGCTAGGCTGTGCTGCTGCGGAGCCGTGTAGACAGGCTCTGCTCTGGAGCCATTCGGGCTGTGGTGCTGGGGGGCCCCGTCTGCTTTGCTGGGGAGCCCGGTGTGCTGGGCTGAGCTGCTGGGGTGCCGTGTGTAGAGGGTCTGCTGGGAAGCGGTGTGAAAAGGCTCTGATGGAGAGCCACGCGGGCTGTGGTGCTGGGGGGCCCCAGTGTGCTGTGCTCGGTAGCCCGGTTAGCTGGGCTGCGGTGCCCGGTGTGCTGGGCTGAGCTGCTGGGGTGCCGTGTGGACAGGGTCTGCTGGGAAGCGGTGTTAACAGGCTCTGATGGAGAGCCGGGCGGGCTGTGGTGCTGGGGGCCCCCGTGTGCTGTGCTCGGTAGCCCGGTGAGCTGGGATGGGGAGCCCGGAATGCTGGGCTGAGCTGCTGGGGTGCCGTGTGGACAGCGTCTGCTGGGGAGCCGTGTGAACAGGCTCTGATGGAGAGCCAGGCGGGCTGTGCTGCGGTGTGCGGGGCTGCTGGGGAGCCGTGTAGACAGGCACTTCTGGGGAGCTTTGTGAACAGGCTCTGACGGAGAGCCAGGCGGGGTGTGGTGCTGGGGGCCCCCGTGTGCTGTACTGGGGAGCCCGGTGAGCTGGGCTGGTGAGCCCGGTGTGCTGGGCTGTGCTGCTGGTGAGCCGTGTGGACAGGCTCTCCTGGGGAGTGGTTTGAACAGGCTCTGATGGAGAGCCAGGCGGGCTGTGGTGCTGGGGGGCCCCGTGATCTGTGCTGGGGAGCCCGGTGAGCTGTGCTGCGGGCCCCCGTGTGCTGTGCTGGGGAGCCCGGTTAGCTGGGCCGAGGAGCCCGGTGTGCTGGGCTGTGGTGCTGGGGAGTTGTGTGGACAGGCTCTGCTGGGGACTGGTTTGAACAGGCTCTGCTGGAGAGCCAGGCGGGCTGTGGTGCTGGGGGGCCCCGTGTGCTGTGCTGGGGAGCCCTGTGAGCTGGGCTGGGGAGCCCGGAGTGCTGGGCTTTTGTGCTTCGGAGCCGTGTAGACAGGCTCTGCTGCGGACGGGTGTGAACAGGCTCTGATGGAGAGCAGGCGGGCTGTGGTGCTGGGGGCGCCCGTGTGCTGTGCTCAGGAGCCCGTTGAGCTTGGCTGGTAAGCCCGGTGTGCTGTGCTGTGGTGCTGGGGAGCTTTGTAGAAAGGCTTTGCTGGGGAGTGGTGTGAACAGGCTCTGTTGGAGAGCCAGGCGGGCTGTGGTGTTGGGGGCCCCCGTGTGCTGTGCTGGGGGGCACGGTGAGGTGGGCTGGGGAGCCCGGTGTACTAGACTGTGGTGCTGGCCAACCGTGTAGACAGGCTCTGCTGGGGTGCCCCGTGTGCTGTGATGGGGAGCCCGGTGAGCTGGGCTTGGGAGCCCGGTGTTCTGGGCTGTGCTGCTGGGGAGGCGTGTGGACAGGCTGTGCTGGGGAGTGATTTCAAAAGGCTCTGCTGGAGAGCAACGCGGGCTGTGGTGCTGGGGGTCCCCGTGTTCCATGCTGGGGAGCCGGTTGAGCCTGGCTGGGGTGCCCGGTGTGCTGGGCAGTGGTGCTGGGGAGGCGTGTGGACAGGCTGTGCTGTGGAGTGGTGTGTAAAGGTTCTGCTGGACAGCCAGGAAGGCTGTGGTGCTGGGGGCCCCCGTGTGCTGTGCTGGGGAGCCCGTTGAGCTTGGCTGGGGAGCCTGGTGTGCTGGGCTGTGGTGCTGGGGAGCTGTTTGAACAGGCTCTGATTTAGAGCCAGGCGGGCTGTGGTGCTGGGGAGCCGTGTGGACAGGATCTGATGGGGAGCGGTTTGAACAGGCTCTGATGGAGAGCCGGGCGGGCTGTGCTGCGGTGTGCTGGGCTGTGCTGCTGGGGAGCCGTGTAGACAGGCTCTGCTGGGGAGCCATTCGGGCTGTGATGCTGGGGGGCCCCGTGTGCTGTGCTGGGGATCCCGGTGTGCTCGGCTGTGGTGCTGGCCAACCGTGTGGACAGGCTCTGCTGGCGAGTGGTTTGAACAGGCTCTGCTGGGGAGCGGAGTGAACAGGCTCTGATGGAGAGCCAGGCGGGCTGTTGTGCTGGGAAGCCCCGTGTGCTGTGCTGGGGGGCCCCGTGTGCTGTGCTGGGGAGCCCGGTGTGGTGGGCTGTGGTGCTGCGGTGCCGTGTGTACAGGCTCTGCTGGGGAGTGGTTTGAACAGGCTCTGCTGGGGAGCGGAGTGAACAGGCTCTGATGGAGAGCCAGGGGGGCTGTGGTGCTGGGGGGCCCCGTGTGCTGTGCTGTGGATCTCGTAGAGCTGGGATGGGGAGCCCGGTGTGCTGGGCTGTGGTGCTGGGGAGCCGTGTGGACAGGCTCTGCTGGGGAGAGGTTTGAACAGGCTCTGCTCGAGAGCCAGGCGGGCTGTGGTGCTGGGGGGCCCCGTGTGCAGTGCTGGGGAGCCCGGTGAGCTGGGCTGGGGATCCCGGTTTGCTGGGCTGTGATGATGGGGAGCCGTGTAGACAGGCTGTGCTGGGGAGCGGTGTGAACACGCTATGATGGAGAGCCAGGCGGGCTGTGATGGTGTGGACCACCGTGTGCTTTACTGGGGGGCCCCGTGAGCTGTGCTGGTGAGCCCTGTGTGCTGGGCTGTGGTACTGGCGAGCCGTGTGGACAGGCTCTGCTGAGGAGCGGTGTGAACAGGCTCTGATGGAGAGTCTGGCGGGCTGTGGTGCTGGGGGCATCAATGTGCTATTCTGGGGAGCCCGGTGAGCTTGGCTGGGGAGCCCGGTGTGGTGGGCTGTGCTGCTGGGGAGCCGTGTGGACAGACTCTGCTGCGGAGCGCTGTGACCAGGCTCTGATGGAGAGCCAGGGGGGCTGTGGTGCTGGGGGGCCCCGTGTGCTTTGCTGGGGAGCCCGGTGAGCTGGGCTGGGGAGCCCGGTGTGCTGGGCTGTGCTGCTGGGGAGGCGTGTGGACAGGCTGTGCTTGGGATTGGTTTGAACAGGCTGTGCTGGAGAGCCAGGCGGGCTGTGGTGCTGGGGGCCCTCCGTGTGCTGTGCTGGGGGCCCCCGTGTGCTGTGCTGGGGAGCCCGGTGTCCTGGGCTGTGCTGCTGGGGAGCCGTGTGGACAGGCTCTGCTGGGGAGTGTTTTGAACAGGCTCTGCTGGAGAGCCAGGCGGGCTGTGTTGCTGGGGTCCCCCGTGTGCTGTGCTGGGGAGCCCCGTGTGCTGTGCTGGGGAGCCCGGTGTGCTGGGCTGTGGTGCTGGGGGGCCCCGTGTGCTGTGCTGCGGAGCCCGGTGAGATCGGCTATGGAGCCCGGTGTGCTGGGCTGGGGAGCCCCGTGTGCTGTGCTGGGAAGCCCCTTGTGCTGTGCTGGGGGGCCCCGTGTGCTGTGCTGGGGAGCCCGGTGTGGTGGGCTGTGGTGCTGCGGTGCCGTGTGTACAGGCTCTGCTGGGGAGTGGATTGAACAGGCTCTGCTGGGGAGCGGAGTGAACAGGCTCTGATGGAGAGCCAGGGGGGCTGTGGTGCTGGGGGGCCCCGTGTGCTGTGCTGTGGATCTCGTAGAGCTGGGATGGGGAGCCCGGTGTGCTGGGCTGTGGTGCTGGGGAGCCGTGTGGACAGGCTCTGCTGGGGAGTGGTTTGAACAGGCTCTGCTCGAGAGCCAGGCGGGCTGTGGTGCTGGGGGGCCCCGTGTGCAGTGCTGGGGAGCCCGGTGAGCTGGGCTGGGGAGCCCGGTGTGCTGGGCTGTGATGATGGGGAGCCGTGTAGACAGGCTGTGTTGGGGAGCGGTGTGAACACGCTCTGATGGAGAGCCAGGCAGGCTGTGATGGTGTGGACCACCGTGTGCTGTACTGGGGGGCCCCGTGAGCTGTGCTGGGGAGACCAGTGTGCTGTGCTGGGGAGCCTGGTGTGCTGGGCTGTGGTGCTGGGGGGCCCCGTGTGCTGTGCTGCGGAGCCCGGTGAGATCGGCTATGGAGCCCGGTGTGCTGGGCTGTGCTGCTGGGGAGCCGTGTGGACAGGCTCTGCTGGGGAGCGATGTGAAGAGGCTCTGCTGGATAGCCAGGCGGGCTGTGGTGCCGGGGGCCCTCGTGTGCTGTGCTGGGGAGCCCGGTGAGCTTGGCTGGGGAGCCCGGTGTGCTGGGCTGTGCTGCTGGGGAGCTGTGTGGACAGGCTCTGCTGGGGAGCGGTGTGAAAAGGCTCTGATGGAGAGCCAGGTGGGATGTGGTGCTGGGGGGCCCCGTGTGCTGTGCTGGGGATCCCAGTGAGCTGGGCTGTGGTGCTGGGGAGCCCGGTGTGCTGGGCTGTGCTGCTGGGGAACCGTGTGCTGTGCTGGGGAGCCCGGTGAGCTGGGCTGGGGAGGCCAGTGTGCTGGGCTGTGCTGCTGGGGAGCCGTGTGGACCGGCTCTGTTGGGGAGTGGTTTGAACAGGCTCTGATGGAGAGCCAGGCGGGCTGTGGTGCTGGGGGGACCGGTGTGCTGGACTGTGGTGCTGGGGAGCCCGGTAGGCTGGGCTGTTGTGCTGGGGAGCCGTGTGGACAGGCTCTGCTGGAGAGCCAGGCGGGCTGTGGTGCTGGGGGGCCCCGTGTGCTGTGCTGGGGAGCCCGGTGTGCTGGGCTGTGGTGCTGGGGAGCCGTGTAGACGGGCTCTGCTGGGGAGCGGTGTGAACAGGCTCTGATGGATAGCAAGGCGGGCTGTGATGCTGGGGGGCCCCGTGTGCTGTGCTGGAGAGCCAGGTGAGCTGGGCTGGGGAGCCCGGTAAGCTGGGCTGTGGTGCTGGGGAGCCGTGTAGACAGGTTCTGCTGCGGAGCGGTGTGAACAGGCTCTGATGGAGAGCCAGGCGTGCTGTGGTGCTGGGGGGCCCCTTCTGCTGTGCTGGGGGGCCCGGTGAGTTGCGCTGGGGAGCCCGGTGTGCTTGGCTGAGCTTCTGGGGTGCCGTGTGGACAGGGTCTGCTGGGAAGCGGTGTGAAAAGGCTCTGATGGAGAGCCAGTTGGGCTGTGGCGCTGGGGGGCCCCCGTGTGGTGTGCTCGGTAGCCCGGTGAGCTGGGCTGCGGGGCCCGGTGTTCTGGGCTGAGCTCCTGGGGTGCCGTGTGGTCAGGGTCTGCTGGGAAGCGGTGTGAAAAGGCTCTGATGGAGAGCCAGTTGGGCTGTGGCGCTGGGTGGCCCCCGTGTGCTGTGCTCGGTAGCCCGGTGAGCTGGGCTGCGGGGCCCGGTGTGCTGGGCTGTGGTGCTGGGGAGCCGTGTAGACAGGCTCTGCTGGTCAGCGGTGTGAACAGGCTCTGATGGAGAGCCAGGCGGGCTGTGGTGCTGGGGGCCCCGGTGTGCTGTGATGGGAAGCCCGGTGAGCTGGGCTGGGGAGCCCGGTGTGGAGGGCTGTGGTGCTGGGGCGCCGTGTGGACAGGCTCTGCTGAGGAGCGGTGTGGACAGGCTCTGATGGAGAGCCAGGCGGGCTGTGGTGCTGGGGGGCCCCTTGTTCTGTGTTGAGGAGCCCGTTGAGCTGGCCTGGGAAACCCGGTGTGCTGGGCTGTGGTGCTGGGGAGCCGTGTGGACAGGCTCTGCTGGGGAGTGGTTTGAACAGGCTCTGCCGGAGAGCCAGGCGGGCTGTGATGCTGGGTGCCCCCGTGTGCTGGGCTGCGGAGCCCGGTGAGCTGGGCTGGAGAGCCCGGTGTGCTGGACTGTGGTGCTGGGGAGCCGTGTGGACAGGCTCTACTGGTGAGCGTTGTGAAAAGGTTCTGATGGAAAGCAAGGGGGCCTGTGGTGCTGGGGGGCCCCGTGTGCTGTGCTGGGGAGCCCGGTGAGCTGTGCCGCGGGCCCCCGTGTGCTGTGCTGGGGAGCCCGGTTAGCTGGGCCGAGGAGCCCGGTGTGCTGGGCTGTGGTGCTGGGGAGTAGTGTGGAAAGGCTCTGCTGGGGACTGGTTTGAACAGGCTCTGCTGGACATCCATGCGGGCTGTGGTGCTGGGGGGCCCCGTGTGCTGTGCTGGGGAGCCCTGTGAGCTGGGCTGGGGAGCCCGGAGTGCTGGGCTTTTGTGCATCGGAGCCGTGTAGACAGGCTCTGCTGCGGACGGGTGTGAACAGGCTCTGATGGAGAGCAGGCGGGTTGTGGTGCTGGGGGCGGCCGTGTGCTGTGCTCAGGAGCCCGTTGAGCTTGGCTGGAAAGCCCGGTGTGCTGGGCTGTGGTGCTGGGGAGCAGTGTAGACAGGCTCTGCTGTGGAGTGGTTTTAACAGGCTCTGATGCAGTGCCAGGCAGGCTGTATTGCTGGGGGGCCCCGTGTGCTGTGCTGGGGAGGCCGGTGTGCTGGGCTGTGGTGCTGGGGAGCCGTGTAGACGGGCTCTGCTGGGAAGCGGTGTTAACAGGCTCTGATGGAGAGCAAGGCGGACTGTGATGCTTTGGGGCCCCGTGTGCTGTGCTGGAGAGCCAGTTGAGCTGGGCTGGTGAGCCCGGTGAGCTGGGCTGTGGTACTGGGGAGCCGTGTAGACAGGCTCTGCTGCGGAGCGGTGTAAACAGGCTCTGATGGAGAGTCAGGCGGGCTGTGGTGCTGGGGGGCCCCTTGTGCTGTGCTGGGGGGCCCGGTGAGCTGCGCTGGGGAGCCCGGTGTGCTTGGCTGAGCTGCTTGGGTGCCGTGTGGACAGGGTCTACTGGGAAGCGGTGTGAAAAGGCTCTGATGGAGAGCCAGGCATGCTGTGGTGCTGGGGGGCCCCATGTGCTGTGCTCGGAAGCCCGGTGAGCTGGGCTGCGGAGCCCGGTGTGCTGGGCTGAGCTGCTGGGGAGCCGTGTGGACAGGCTATTCTTGGGAGCGGTGTGAACAGGCTCTGATGGAGAGCCAGGTGGGCTGTGGTGCTGGGGGCCCCCGTGTGCTGTGCTGGGGATCCCGGTGTGCTTGGCTGTGGTGCTGGGGAGCCGTGTAGACAGGCTCTACTGGGGAGCGTTGTGAAAAGGTTCTGATGGAAAGCCAGGCGGGCTGAGGTGCTGGGGGGCCCCGTGTGCTGTGCAGGGGAGCCCGGTGAGCTGTGCTGGGGGCCCCCGTGTGCTGTACTGGGGAGCCCGGTGAGCAGGGCTGGGGAGCCCGGTGTGCTGGGCTGTGCTGCTAGGGAGCCGTTTGGACAGGCTTTGCTGAGGAGCGGTTTGAAAATGCTCTGCTGGAGAGCCAGGCGGGCTGTGGTGCTGGGGGCCCCCGTGTGCTGGGCTGGGGAGCCCGGTGTGCTGGGCTGTGCTGCTGGGGAGCCATGTGGAAAAGCTCTGCTGGGGAGTTGTTTCAACAGGCTCTGATTGAGAGCCAGGCGGGCTGTGTTGCTGGGGGCCCCCGTGTGCTGTGCTGGGGAGCCCGGTGTGCTGGGCTGTGGTGCTGGGGAGCCGTGTAGACAGGCTCTGCTGGGGAGCAGTTTGAAGAGGCTCTGATGGAGAGCCGGGCGGGCTGTGGTGCTGGGGGCCCCCGTGTGCTGTGCTGGGGATCCCGGTGTGCTCAGCTGTGCTGCTGGGGAGCCGTGTGGACAGGCTCTGCTGGGGAGCCAGGCGGGCATTGGTGCTGGGTGGCCCGGTGTGCTGTGCTGGGGAGCCCGGTGTGCTTGGCTGTGGTGCTGGGGAGCCGTGTAGACAGGCTCTGCTGAGGAGCGGTGTGGACAGGCTCTGATGGAGAGCCAGGCGGGCTGTGGTGCTTGGGGGACCCTTGTTCTGTCTTAAGGAGCCCTTTGAGCTGGGCTGGGGAGCCCGGTGTGCTGGGCTGTGGTGCTGGGGAGCCGTGTGGACAGGCTCTGCTGAGGAGCGGTGTGGACAGGCTCTGATGGAGAGCCAGGCGGGATGTGGTGCTGGGGGGACACTTTGTCTGTCTTGAGGAGCCCTTTGAGCTGGGCTGGGGAGCCCGGTGTGCTGGGCTGTGGTGCGGGGGAGCCGTGTAGACAGGCTCTGCCGGGGACTGGTTTGAACAGGCTCTGCTGGAGAGCCAGGCGGGCTGTGGTGCTCGGGAGCCGTTTGGACAGGCTCTGCTGGGGAGTGGTTTGAACAGGATCTGCTGGAGAGCCAGGCAGGCTGTGGTGCTGGGGGGCCCCGTGTGCTGTGCTGGGGAGCCCTGTGAGCTGGGCTGGGGAGCCCGGTGAGCTGGGCTTTTGTGCTGGGGAGCCGTGTAGACAGGCTCTGCTGCGGACGGGTGTAAACAGGCTCTGATGGAGAGCCAGGCGGGCTGTGGTGCTGGGGGCCCCCGTGTGCTGTGCTCAGGAGCCCGTTGAGCTTTGCTGGGAAGCCCGGTGTCCTGGGCTGTGGTGCAGGGGAGCAGTGTAGACAGGCTCTGCTGTGTAGTGGTTTGAACAGGCTCTGATGCAGAGCCAGGCAGGCTGTATTGCTGGGGAGGCCGGTGTGCTGGGCTGTGGTGCTGGTGAGCCGTGTGGACAGGCTGTGCTGGGGAAGTGTGTGAACAGGCTCTGATGGAGAGCCAGGTGGGCTGTGGTGCTGGGGGGCACCGTGTTCTGTGCTGTGGAGCCCGGTGAGCTGGGCTGGGGAGCCCGGTGTGCTGGGCTGTGCTGCTGGGGAGGCGTGTGGACCGGCTCTGCTGGGGAGCGGTGTGAACAGGTTCTGATGGAGAGCCAGGTGGGCTGTGGTGCTGGGGGGCCCCCGTGTGCTGTGCTGGGGAGCCCGGTGAGCTGGGCTGGGGATCCCGGTGTGCTGGGCTGTGTTGCTGGGGAGCCGTGTAGACAGGCTCAGCTGGGGAGCGGTGTGAACATGCTCTGATGGAGAGCCAGGCGGGCTGTGGTGCTGGGTTGTCCCGTGTGCTGTGCTGGGGAGCCCGTTGAGCTGTGCTGGGGAGCCCGGTGTTCTGGGCTGTGGTGCTGGGGAGCCGTGTGGATAGGCTCGGCTGGGGAGCGGTTTGAACAGGCTCTGATGTAGAGCAAGGAGGGTTGTTGTGCTGGGGGCCCCCGTGTGCTTTGCTGGGGAGCCCGGTGTGCTGGGCTGTGGTGCTGGGGAGCCGTGAGGACAGGCGCTGCTGGGGAGTGGTTTGAAGAGGCTCTGATGGAGAGACAGGCGGGCTGTGGTGCTGGGGGGCCCCGGTTGCTGTGGTGGGGAGCCCAGTGAGCTGGGCTGGGGAGCCCGGTGTGCTGGGCTGTTCTGCTGGGGAGCCGTGTAGACAGGCTCTGCTGGGGAGCGGTGTGAAGAGGCTCTGCTAGAGAGCCAGGCGGGCTGTGGTGCTGGGGGGCCCCGTGTGAAGTGCTGGAGAGCCCGGTGAGCTGGGCTGTGGTGCTGGGGAGCCATGTGGACAGTCTCTGCTGGGGAGTTGTGTGAAATGGCTCTGATGGAGAGCCAGGCGGACTGTGCTTCCGGGGGGCCCCGTGTGCTGTGCTGTTGAGCCCGTTGAGCTGGGCTTCAGAGCCCGGTGTGTTGGGCTGTGGTGTTGGGGAGCTGTGTGGACAGGCTCTGCTGGGGAGTGGTTTGAACAGGGTCTGCTGGATTGCCAGGCGGGCTGTGGTACTGGGGGCTCCCGTGTGCTGTGCTGGGGAGCCCGGTGAGCTTTGTTGAGGAGCCCGGTGTGCTGGGCTGATGTGCTGGGGAGCCGTGTGGACAGGCTCTGCTGGGGAGTCGTTTGAACAGGCTCTACTGGAGAGCCAGGCGGGCTGTGGTGCTGGGGGGCCCCGTGTGCTGTGCTGGGGAGCCCGGTGGGCTGGGCCGGGGAGCATGGTGGGATGGGCTGTGCTGCTGGGCAGCCGTGTTGACCGGCTCTGCTGGCGAGTGGCTTGAACAGGCTCTGCTGGAGAGCCAGGCGGGATGTGGTGCTGGGGGGCCCCGTGTGCTGTGCTTGGGTGCCTGGTGTGCTGGGCTGTGGTGCTGGGGAGCCGTGTGGACAGGCTCTGCTAGGGAGCGGTGTGAACAGGTTCTGATGGAGAGCAAGGCGGGCTGTGGTGCTGGGGGCCCCCGTGTGCTGTGCTGGGGAGCCTGTTGAGCTGGGCTGGGGAGCCCGGTTTGCTGGGCTGTTCTGCTGGGGAGCCGTGTGGACAGGCTCTGCTGGGGTGCCTTGTGGACAGGCTCTGCTGGGGAGCGTTGTGAACAGACTCTGAAGGATAGCCAGGCGGGCTGTGGTGTTGGGGGCCCGCGTGTGCTGTGCTGGGGAGCCCGTTGAGCTGGGCTGGGGATACCGGTGTGCTGGGCTGTGGTGCTGGGGAGCCGTGTAGACAGGCTCTGCTGGCGAGCCATTCGGGCTGTGGTGCTGGGCGGCCCCGTGTGCTGTGCTGGGGAGCCCGGTGAGCTGGGCTGGGGAGCCCGGTGTACTGGGCTTTGGTGCTGCGGAGCCGTGTAGACAGGCTCTGCTGCGGAGCAATGTGAACAGGCTCTGATGGAGAGCCAGGCGGGCTGTGGTGCTGGGGAGCACGGTGTGCTGGGCTGTTGTGCTGGGGAGCCGTGCAGACAGGCTCTGATGGAGAGCCAGGCGGGCTGTGGTGCTGGGGGCCCCCGTGTGCTGTGCTGGGAAGTCCGGTGAGGTGGGCTGGGGAGCCCGGTGAGCTGGGCTGTGCTGCTGGGGAGAGGACAGGCTCTGCTGGGGAGCGGTGTGAACAGGCTCTGCTGGACAGCCAGGAGGGCCGTGGTGCTGGGGGTCCCCGTGTGCTGTGCTCGGTAGCCCGGTGAGCTGGGCTGCGGGGCCCGGTGTGCTGGGCTGTGGTGCTGGGGAGCTGTGTAGACAGGCTCTGCTGGTCAGCGGTGTGAACAGGCTCTGATGGAGAGCCAGGCGGGCTTTGGTGCTGGGGGCCCCCGTGTGCTGTGCTGGGGAGCCCGTTGAGCTGGGCTGGGGAGCCCGGTGTGCTGGGCTGTGGTGCGTGCGAACCGTGTAGACAGGCTCTGCTGGGGAGCGGTGTGAACAGGCTCTGATGGAGAGCCAGGCGGGCTGTGGTGCTGGGGGCCCCCGTGTGCTGTGCTCGGGAGCCCGTTGAGTTGGGCTGGGGAGCCCGGTGTGCTGGGCTGTGGTAATGGGGAACCGTGTAGACAGGCTCTGCTGCGGAGCGGTGTGAACAGGCTCTGATGGAGAGCCAGGTGGGCTGTGGTGCTGGGGGCCCCCGTGTGCTGTGCTGGGGGGCCCGTTGAGTTTGGCTGGCGAGCCCGGTGTGCTTGGCTGTGGTGCTGGCCAACCGTGTAGACAGGCTCTGCTGGGGGGCCACGTGTGCTGTGCTGGGGAGCCCGTTTAGCCTGGCTGGGGAGCCCGGTGTGCTGGGTTGTGCTGCTGGGGAGCCGAGTGGACAGGCTCTGCTGCGGAGCGCTGTGAACAGGCTTTGATGGAGAGCCAGGCGGGCTCTGGTGCTGGTGGCCCCCGTGTGCTGTGCTGGGGAGCCCGGTCAGCTTTGCCGGGGAGCCCGCTGTGCTAGGCTGTGCTGCTGGGGAGCCGTGTGGACAGGGACTACTGGGGAGTGTTTTGACCATGCTCTGCTGGGGAGCCAGGCGGGCTGTGGTGCTGGGGGCCCCCGTGTGCTGTTTTGGGGGCCCCCGTGTGCCGTGCTCGGGAGCCCGGTGTGCTGGGCTGGGGAGCCCCGTGTGCTGTGCCGTGGTGCTGGGGAGCCCGTTGTGCTGGGCTGTGGTGCTGGTGAACCGTGCATACAGGCTCTGCTGGGGAGCGGAGTGAACAGGCTCTGCTTTGGAGCGGTGTGAACAGTCTCTGATGGAGAGCCAGGCGGGCTGTGGTGCTGGGGGGCACCGTGTGCTGTGCTGGGGAGCCCGTTGAGCTGGGCTTCGGAGCCCGGTGTGTTGGGCTGTGGTGCTGGGGAGCCGTGTGGACAGGCTCTGCTGGGGAGTGGTTTGAACAGGCTCTGCTGGATAGCCAGGCGGGCTGTGGTGCTGGGGGGGACCGTGTGCTGTTCTGGGGAGCCCGGTGAGCTTGGCTGGGGATCCTGGTGTGCTGGGCTCTGGTGCTGGGGAGCCGTGTAGACAGGCTGTGCTGGGGAGCGGTGTGAACAGTCTCTGCTGGGGAGCGGTGTGAACAGTGTCTGATGGAGAGCCAGGCGGGCGATGGTGCTGGGGGGCCCGGTGTGCTGTTCTGGGGAGCCCGGTGTGCTGGGTTGTGGTGCTGGGGAGCCGTGTGGACAGGCTCTGCTGGGGAGCGGTGTGAACAGGCTCTGCTGGGAAGAGGGTTGAACAGGCCCTGATGGAGAGCAAGGCGGGCTGTGGTGCTGGGGGGCCCCGTGTGCTGTGCTGGGGAGCCCGGTGGGCTGGGCCGGGGAGCATGGTGGGATGGGCTGTGCTGCTGGGGAGCCGTGTGGACCGGCTCTGCTGGCGAGTGGTTTGAACAGGCTCTGCTGGAGAGCCAGGCGGGATGTGGTGCTGGGGGGCCCCGTGTGCTGTGCTTGGGTGCCTGGTGTGCTGGGCTGTGGTGCTGGGGAGCCGTGTGGACAGGCTCTGCTGGGGAGTGGTTTGAACAGGATCTTCTGCAGAGCCAGGCGGGCTGTGAATCTGGGGGGCACCGTGTGCTGTGCTGGGGAGCCCGGTGAGCTGGGCAGTGGTGCTGGGGAGCCGTGTGGACAGGCTCTGCTGGGGAGCGGAGTGAACAGGCTCTGATGGAGAGCCAGGCGGGCTGTTGTGCTGGGAAGCCCCGTGTGCTGTGCTGGGGGGCCCCGTGTGCTGTGCTGGGGAGCCCGTTGAACTGGGCTGGGGGACATGGTGAGCTGCGCTGGGGAGTACGGTGTGCTGGCCTGTGGTGCTGGGGAGTTGTGTGGACAGGCTCCTCTGGGGGGTGGTTTGAAGAGGCTCTGCTGGAGAGCCAGGATGGCTGTGGTGCCGGGGGGCCCCGTGTTCTGTGCTGGGGACCCTGGTGAGCTGGGCTGGGGAGCCCGGTGTGCTGGGCTGTGATGCTGGGGAGCCGTGTGGACAGGCTCTGCCGGGGAGCGGTGTGAAAAGGCTCTGATGGAGAGCCAGCCGGGCTGTGGTGCTGGGGGCCCCCGTGTGCTGTGCTCGGGAGCCCAGTGAGCTGGGCTTTGGAGCCCAGTGTGCTGGGCTGTAGTGCTGGGAAGCCGTGTAGACAGGCTCTGCTGGGGAGCCATTCGGGCTGTGGTGCTGGGGGGCCCCGTGTGCTGTGCTGGGGAGCCCGTTAAGCTTTGCCGGGGAGATCGGTGTGCTGGGCTTTGGTGCTGGGGAGACTTGTAGACAGGCTCTGATTGGGAGCGGTGTGAACAGGCACTGAGGGAAAGCCAGGTGGGCTGTGGTGTAGGGGGCCGGCGTGTGCTGTGCTGGGGAGCCCGGTGAGCTGGGCTGGGGAGCCCGGTGTGCTGGGCTGTGGTGCTGGGGAGCCGTGTGGAAAGGCTCTGCTGGGGAGTGGTTTGAACATTCTCTGCTCGAGAGCCAGGCGGGATGTGGTGCTGGGGGGCCCCGTGTGCAGTGCTGGGGAGCCCGGTTTGCTGGGCTGTGGTGCTGGGGAGCCGTGTAGACAGGCTCCACAGCGGAGCTGTGTGAACAGGCTCTGATTGAGAGCCAGGCGGTCTGTGATGCTGGGGGCCCCCGTGTGCTGTGCTGGGGGCCCCGGTGAGGTGGGCAGGGAAGCCCGGTGTGCTGGGCTGTGGTGCTGGGGAGCCGTGTTGTCAGGCTCTGCTGGGGAGCGGTGTGAAATGGCTCTGATGTAGAGCCAGGCGGGCTGTGGTGCTGGGGGGCCACGTGTGCTGTCCTGGGCAGCCCGTTGAGCTGGGCTGGGGAGCCCAGTGTGCTGGGCTGTGGTGCTGGGGAGCTGTGTGGACAGTCTCTGCTGGAGAGTGGTTTGAACAGGCTCTGCTGGAAAGCCAGGTGGGCGGTGGTGTTGTGGGCCCCCGTGTGCTGTGCTGCCGAGCCCGTTGAGCTGGGCTGTGGAGCCCGGTGATCTGGGCTGTGGTGCTGGGGAGCCCTGTGGACAGGCTCTGCTGGGGAGCCGTGTGGACAGGCTCTGCTGGGGAGTGGTTTGAACAGTCTCTGCTGGAGAGCCAGGCGGGCTATGGTGCTGGGGGCCCCCGTGTGCTGTGTTGGGGACCCCGGTGAGCTGGGCTGGGGAACCCGGTGTGCTGGGCAGTTGTGCTGGGGAGCCGTGTGGACAGGCTCTGCTGGGGAGCGGTGTGAACAGGCTCTGCTGGACAGCCAGGCGGGCTGTGGTGCTGTCGGCCCCCATGTGCTGTGCTGGGGAGCCCGGTGAGCTGGGCTGTGGTGCTGGGGAGCCGTGTAGACAGGCTCTGCTGGTAAGCCATTCGGGCTGTGGTGCTGGGGGGCCCCGTGTGCTATGCTGGGGAGCCCGGTGTGCTGGGCTGGGGAGCCCGGTGTGCTGGGCTGTGCTGCTGGGTTGCCGTGTGGACAGGCTCTGCTGGGGAGCGGTGTGAATGGGCTCTGCTGGATTGCCAGGCGGGCTGTGCTGCGGTGTGCTTGGCTGTGCTGCTGGGGAGCCGTGCAGACAGGCTCTGCTGGGGAGCTGTGTGAACAGGCTCTGATGGAGAGCCAGGCGGGCTGTGGTGCTGGGGGGCCCCGTGTGCTGTGCTGGGGAGCCCATTGAGCTGGGCTTGGGAGCCCGGTTTGCTGGGCTGTGCTGCTGGGGAGGGGTGTGGACAGGCATTGCTGGGGAGTGGTTTGAAAAGGATCTGCTGGATAGCCAGGCGGGCTGTGTTGCTGGGGGGCCCCGTGTGCCGTGCTCGGGAGCCCGGTGAGCTGGGCTGGGGAGCCAGGTGTGCTGGGCTGTGGTGCTGGGGAGCGGAGTAAAATGGCTCTGATGGAGAGCCAGGCGGGCTGTGGTGCTGGGGGGCCCCGTGTGCTGTGCTGGGGAGCACGTTGAGCTGGGCTGGGGAGCCCGGTGTGCTGGGCTGTGGTGCTGGGGGGCCCCGTGTGATTTGCTGCGGAGCCCGGTGAGATCGGCTATGGAGCCCGGTGTGCTGGGCTGTGCTGCTGGGGAGCCGTGTGGACAGGCTCTGCTGGGGAGCTATGTGAAGAGGCTCTGCTGGATAGCCAGGGGGGCTGTGGTGCCGGGGGCCCTCGTGTGCTGTGCTTTGGAGCCCGGTGAGCTTGGCTGGGGAGCCCGGTGTGCTGGGCTGTGCTGCTGGGGAGCCGTGTAGAGAGGCTCTGCTGGGGAGGGCTGTGAACAGGCTCTGATGGAGAGCCAGGTGGGATGTGGTGCTGGGGGGCCCCGTGTGCTGTGCTGGGGAGCCCAGTGAGCTGGGCTGTGGTGCTGGGGAGCCGTGTTGACAGGCTCTGCTGCAGAGCCTAGCGGGCTGTGGTGCAGGGGGGCCCCGTGTGGTTTGCTGGAGGCCCCCGTGTGCTGTGCTGGGGGCCACCGTGTGCTCGGCTGTGGAGGCCAGTGTGCTGGGCTGTGCTGCTGGGGAGGCGTGTGGACAGGCTCTGCTGGGGAGAGGGTTGAACAGGCTCTGCTGGAGAGCCAGGCGGGCTGTGGTGCTGGGGGGCACCGAGTTCTGTGCTGGGGAGCCCGGTGAGCTGGGCTGGCGAGCCCGGTGTGCTGGGATGTGCTGCTGGGGAGCCGTGTGGACAGGCTCTGCATGGGAGTGGTTTGAACAGGCTCTGATGGAGAGCCAGGCGGGCTCTGGTGCTGGGGGACCCCGTGTTCTGTGCTGGGGAGCCGGGTGAGCTGGGCTGGGGAGCACGGTGTGCTTGGCTGTGGTGCTGGGGAGCTTTGTAGAAGGGCTCTTCTGGGGAGCGGTGTGAACAGGCTCTCCTGGGGAGCCAGGCGGGCTGTGGCTCTGGGGGGCCCCGTGTTTTGTGCTGGGGAGCCCGTTGAGTTCGGCTGGGGAGCCCGGTGTGCTGGGCTGTTGTGCTGGGGAGCGGTGTGGACAGGCTCTGCTGGGGAGTGGTTTGAACAGTCTCTGCTGGAGAGCCAGGCAGGTTGTGGTGCTGGGGGGCCCCGTGTGCTGTCCTGGGGAGCCCGGTGAGCTGGGCTGGGGAGCCCGGTGTGCTGGGCTTTTGTGCTGGGGAGCCGTGTAGACAGGCTCTGCTGCGGAGGGGTGTGAACAGGCCCTGATGGAGAGCCAGGCGGGCTGTGGTGCTGGGGGCCCCCGTGAGCTGTTCTCAGGAGCCCGGTGAGCTGGGCTGGGGATCCCTGGGTGCTGGGCTGTGGTGATGGGGAGCCGTGTATACAGGCTGTGCTGTTGAGCGGTGTGAACAGGCTCTGATGGAGAGCCAGCCGGGCTGTGGTGCTTGGGGCCCCCGTGTGCTGTACTCGGGAGCCCAGTGAGCTGGGTTTCGGAGCCCAGGGTGCTGGGCTATGGTGCTGGGAAGCCGTGTGGACAGGCTCTGCTGGGGAGAGGGTTGAACAGGCTCTGATGGAGAGCAGGGCAGGCTTTTGTGCTGGGAAGCCCCGTGTGCTGTGCTGGGGGGGCCGGTGTGCTGTGCTGGGGAGCCCGTTGAGTTGGGCTGGGGAGCCCGGTGTGCTGGGCTGTGCTGCTGGGGAGCCGTGTAGACAGGCTCTGCTCGGGAGAGGGTTGAACAGGCTCTGATGGAGAGCCAGGCGGGCTGTGGTGCGGGGGGTCCCCTTGTGCTGTGCTGGGGAGCCCGGTGAGCTGGGCTGGGGAGCCCGGTGTGCTGGGCTATGCTGCTGGGGAGCCGTGTGTACAGGCTCTGCTGGGTTGTGGTTTCAACAGGATCTGTGGGAGAGCCAGGCGGACTGTGGTGCTGGGGTGCCCCGTGTGCCGTGATCGGGAGCCCGGTGAGTAGGGCTGGGGAGCCTGGTGTGTTGGGCTTTGCTGCTGGGGAGCCGTGTAGACAGGCTCTTCTGGGGAGCGGTGTGAAGAGGCTCTGATGGAGAGCCAGGCGGGCTGTTGTGCTGGGAATCCCCGTGTGCTGTGCTGCGGGGCCCCGTGTGCTGTGCTGGGGAGCCCGGTGTGCTAGGCTGTGGTGCTGGGGAGGCGTGTGGACAGGCTCTGCTGGGGAGCGGAGTGAACAGGCTCTGATGGAGAGCCAGGCGGGCTGTTGTGCTGGGAAGCCCCGTGTGCTGTGCTGGGGGGCCCCGTGTGCTGTGCTGGGGATCCCGTTGAGCTGGGCTGGGGAGCCCGGTGTGCTGGGCTGGGGTTCTGGGGAACCGTGTGGACAGGCTCTTCTGGGGAGTGGTTTGAACAGGCTCTGCTGGAGAGCCAGGTGGGCTGTGGTGTTGGGGGCCCCCGTGTGCTGTGCTGGGCAGCCCTCTGAGCTGGGTTGTGCTGCTGGGGAGCCGTGTAGACAGGCTCTGCTGGGGAGATGGTTGAACAGGCTCTGCTGGAGAGCAAAGCACGCTGTGTTGCTGGGGGCCCCCGTATGCTGTGCTGGGGAGCCTGGTGAGCTGGGCTGGGGAGCCCGATGAGCTGTGCTGGGGAGCCCGTTGAGCTGGGCTGGGGAGCCCGGTGTGCTTGGCTGTGGTGCTGGGGAGCCGTGTACACAGGCTGTGCTGGGGAGCGGTGTGCACAGGCTATGATGGAGAGCCAGGCGTGCTGTGGTGCTGGGGAGCCCGGTGAGCTGGGCAGAGGATCCCGGTGTGCTGGGCTGAGCTGCTGGGGAGCCCTGTGGACAGGCTCTGCTGGGGAGCGGTGTTAACAGACTCTGCTGGAGAGCCAGGCGGCCTATGGTGCTTGGGGCCCCCGTGTGCTGTACTCGGGAGCCCAGTGACCTGGGCTTCGGAGCCCAGTGTGCTGGGCTGTGATGCTTGGGAGCCGTGTGGAGTCTTTCTTCTGGGGAGTGGTTTGAACAGGCTCTGATGGGGAGCCAGGCGGGCTGTGGTGCTGGGGGCCCCCGTTTGCTTTGGTCGGGAGCCCGGTGAGCTGGGCTGCGGATCCCGGTGTGCTGGGCTGTGGTGCTGGGGAGCCGTGTAGTCAGGCTCTGCTGGGGAGCGGTGTGAATAGTCTCTGATGGAGAGCCAGGCGGGGTGTGGTGCTGGGGGGCCCGGTGTGCTGTGCTGGGGAGCCCGGTGTGCTGGGCTTTGGTGCTGGGGAGCCGTGTGGACAGGCTCTGCTGGGGAGCGGTGTGAACAGGCTCTGCTGAGGAGAGGGTTGAACAGGCTCTGATGGAGAGCAAGGCGGGCTGTGGTAATGGGGGGCCCCGTGTGCTGTGCTGGGGAGCCCGTTGTGCTGGGCTGGGGAGCCCGTTGAGCTGGGCTGGGGAGCCCGGTGTGCTGGGCTGTGGTGCTGGGGAGCCGTGTTGACAGGCTCTTCTGCGGAGCATTGTGAACAGGCTCTGAGGGACAGCCAGGCGTTCTGTGGTGCTGGTGGCCCCCGTGTGCTCTGCTGGGGAGCCATTCGTGCTGTGGTGCTGGGGGGCCCCGTCTGCTGTGCTGGGGAGCCCGGTGTGCTGGGCTGGGGAGCCCCGTGTGCTGGGCTGTGGTGCTGGGGAGCCCGGTGTGCTGGGCTTTGGTGATGGGGAGCCGTGTGGACAGGCTCTGCTGGGGAGTGGTTTGAACAGGGTCTGCTGGATTGCCAGGCGGGCTGTGGTACTGGGGGCTCCCGTGTGCCGTGCTGGGGAGCCCGGTGAGCTTTGTTGAGGAGCCCGGTGTGCTGGGCTGATGTGCTGGGGAGCCGTGTGGACAGGCTCTGCTGGGGAGTGGTTTGAACAGGCTCTGCTGGAGAGCCAGGCGGGCTGTGGTGCTGGGGGGCCCCGTGTGCTGTGCTGGGGAGCCCGGTGGGCTGGGCCGGGGAGCATGGTGGGATGGGCTGTGCTGCTGGGGAGCCGTGTGGACCGGCTCTGCTGGCGAGTGGTTTGAACAGGCTCTGCTGGAGAGCCAGGCGGGATGTGGTGCTGGGGGGCCCCGTGTGCTGTGCTTGGGTGCCTGGTGTGCTGGGCTGTGGTGCTGGGGAGCCGTGTGGACAGGCTCTGCTAGGGAGTGGTGTGAACAGGCTCTGATGGAGAGCCAGGCGGGCTGTGGTGCTGGGGGCCCCCGTGTGCTGTGCTGGGGAGCCTGTTGAGCTGGGCTGGGGAGCCCGGTGTGCTGGGCTGTTCTGCTGGGGAGCCGTGTGGACAGGCTCTGCTGGGGAGCGTTGTGAAAAGGCTCTGATGGAGAGCCAGCCGGGCTGTGGTACTGGGGGCCCCCGTGTGCTGTGCTCGGGAGCCCAGTGAGCTGGGCTTCGGAGCCCAGTGTTCTGGGCTGTGCTGCTGGGGAGGCGTGTGGACAGGCTGTGCTGGGGAGTGGTTTGAACAGGCTCTGCTGGAGAGCCAGGTGGGCTGTGGTGCCGGGGGCCCCCGTGTGCTGTGCTGGGGAGTCCGGTGAGCTGGGCTGTGGTGCTGGGGAGCCGTGTAGACAGGCTCTGCTGGTCAGCGGTGTGAACAGGCTCTGCTGGAGAGCCAGTCGGGCTGTGGTGCTGGGGGCCCCCGTGTGCTGTGCTGGGGAACCCGGCGTGTGGGGCTGTGCTGCTGGGGAGCCGTGTGGACAGGCTCTGCTGGGGAGCGGGGTGAACTGGCTCTGCTGGAGAACCAGGCGGGCTGTGGTGCTGGGGGCCCACGTGTGCTGTGCTGGGGAGCCCGGTGAGGTGGGCTGGGGAGCCCGGTGTGCTGGGCTGTGGTCCTGGGCAGCCGTGTGAACATTCTCTGCTGGAGAGCAACGCGGGCTGTGGTGCTGGGGGTACCCGTGTGCTGTGCTGGGGAGGCCGGTGAACTGGGCCGGGGAGCCCGGTGTGCTGGGCTGTGCTGCTGGGGAGCCGTGTACACAGGCTCTGCTGGGGAGCGGTGTGAACAGGCTCTGATGGAGTGCCAAGCGGGCTGTGGAGCTGGGGGCCCCCATGTGCTGTGCTAGGGGCCCCGTTGAGTTGGGCTGGGGAGCCCAGTGTGCTGGGCTGTGGTGCTGGGGAGCCGTGTAGACAGGCTCTGCTGGGGAGCGGTGTGAACAGGCTCTGCTGGGGAGCGGTGTGAACAGGCACTGATGGAGAGCCAGGCCGGCTGTGGTGCTTGGGGGCCCCGTGTGCTGTGCTGGGGAGCCCGTTGAGCTGGGCTGGGGAGCCCGGTGTGCTGGGCTGTGGTGTTGGGGAGCCGTGTGGACAGGCTGTGCTGGGGAGTGGTTTGAACAGGCGTTGATGGAGAACAACGCGGGCAATGGTGCTGGGGGGCCCCGTGTGCTGTGCTGGGGAGCCCGGTGGGCTGGGCCGGGGAGCCCGGTGTGATGGGCTCTGCTTCTGGGGAGCCGTATGGACAGGCTCTGCTGGGGAGCTGTGTGAACAGGCTCTGATGGAGAGCCAGGCGGGCTGTGGTGCTGGGGGGCCCCGTGTGCTGTGCTGGGGAGCCCGTTGAGCTGATCTGGGGAGCCCGGTGTGCTGAGCTGTGGTGCTGGGGAGCCGTGTAGACAGGCTCTGCTGGGGAGCCATTCGGGCTGTGGTGCTGGGGGGCCCGGTCTGGTGTGCTGGGGTGTCCGGTGTGCTGGCCTGGGGAGCCCCGTGTGCTGGGCTGTGGTGCTGGGGAGCCCGGTGTGCTGGGCTTTGGTAATGGGGAGCCGTGTAGACAGGCTCTGCTGCGGAGCGGTGTGAAAGGGCTCTGATGGAGAGCCAGGCGGGCTGTGGTGCTGGGGGGCCCCGTGTGCTGTGCTGGAGAGCCCGGTGTGCTGGGCTGTGGTGCTGGGGAGCCGTGTGTACAGGCTCTGCTGGGGAGTGGTTTGAACAGGCATTGCTGGAGAGCAAGGCGGGCTGTGGTGCTGGGGGGCCCCGTGTGCTGTGCTGGGGAGCCAGGTGTGCTGGGCTGTGGTGCTGGGGAGCCGTGTGGACAGGCTCTTCTGGGGGGTGGTTTGAACAGGCTCTGCTGGAGAGCCTGGCAGGCTGTGGTGCCGGGGGGGCCCCGTGTTCTGTGCTGGGGACCCTGGTGAGCTTGGCTGGGGAGCCCGGTGTGCTGGGCTGTGCTGCTGGGGAGCCGTGTGGACAGGCTCTGCCGGGGAGCGGAGAGAAAAGGCTCTAATGGAGAGCCAGCCGGGCTGTGGTGCTGGGGGCCCCCGTGTGCTGTGCTCGGGAGCCCAGTGAGCTGGGCTTTGGATCCCAGTGTGCTGGGCTGTGGTGCTGGGAAGCCGTGTGGACAGGCTCTGATGGGGAGAGGGTTGAACAGGCCCTGCTGGGGAGTGGTTTGAACAGGTTCTGCTGGACAGCCAGGCCGGCTGTGGTGCTGGGGTGCCCCGTGTGCTGTGCTGGGGAGTCCGTTGAGCTGGGCTGGGGAGCCCGGTGTGCTGGGCTTTTGTGCTGGGGAGCCGTGTGGAAAGGCTCTGCTGGAGAGCCAGGCGGGCTGTGGTGCTGGGGGGCCCCGTGTGCTGTGCTGGGGAGCCCGGTGTGATGGACTGTGGTGCTGCGGAGCCGTGTAGACGGGCTCTGCTGGGGAGCTGTATGAACAGGCTCTGATGGAGAGCAAGGCGGGCTGTTGTGCTGGGGGGCCCCGTGTGCTGTGCTGGAGAGCCAGGTGAGCTGGGCTTGGGAGCCCGGTGAGCTGGGCTGTGGTGCTGGGGAGCCGTGTAGACGGGCTCTGCTGGGGAGCTGTATGAACAGGCTCTTATGGAGAGCCAGGCGGGCTGTGGTGCTGGGAGGCCCCAGTGTGCTGTGCTCGGTAGCCCGGTTAGCTGGGCTGCGGGGCCCGGTGTGCTGGGCTTAGCTGCTGGGCTGCGTTTAGACAGGCTCTGCTGGGGAGTGGTTTGAACAGGCGTTGATGGAGAACAACGCGGGCTATGGTGCTGGGGGGCCCCGTGTGCTGTGCTGCGCAGCCCGGTGAGATCGGCGGGGGAGGCCAGTGTGCTGGGCTGTGCTGCTGGGGAGCCGTGTTGACCGGCTCTGCTTGTGAGTGGTTTGAACAGGCTCTGCTGGAGAGCCAGGCGGGCGGTGGTGCTGGGGGCCCCCGTCTGCTTTGCTGGGGAACCCGGTGTGCTTTTCTGTGCTGCTGGGGAGCGGTGTGAAAAGGCTCTGATGGAGAGCCAGGCGGGCCGTGGTGCTGGGGGCCCCCGTGTGCCGTGCTGGGGAGCCCGGTGTGCTGGGCTCTGGTGCTGGGGGGCCCCGTGTGCTGTGCTGCGGAGCCCGGTGATATCGGCTATGGAGCCCGGTGTGCTGGGCTGTGCTGCTGGGGAGCCGTGTGGACCTGCTCTGCTTGGGAGTGGTTTGAACAGGCTCTGCTGGAGAGCCAGGCGGGCCGTGGTGGTGGGGGCCCCCATGTGCTGTGTTGGGGAACCCGGTGTGGTGGGCAGGGGAGGCCAGTGTGCTGGGCTATGCTGCTGGGGAGCCGTGTAGACAGGCTCTGCTGGGGAGCGGTGTATAGAGGCTCTGCTGGAGAGCCAGGCGGCCTGTGGTTCTGGGGGCCCCCGTGTCAAGTTCTGGGGAGCCCGGTTAGTTGGGCTGGGGAGCCTGGTGAGCCGTGTAGACAGGCTCTGCTGGGGAGTGGTTTCAACAGACTCTGCTGGAGAGCCAGGCGGGCTGTGGTGCTGGGGGGCCCCGTGTGCCTTGCTGGGGAGCCTGGTGAGATCGGCTGGGGAGCCCGGTGTGCTGGGCTGTGCTGCTGGGGAGCCCTGTGGACAGGCTCTGCTGGGGAGCGGTGTTAATAGACTCTGCTGGAGAGCCAGGCGGCCTATGGTTCTGGGGGCCCCCGTGTCCAGTGCTGAGGAGACCTGTTAGCTGGGCTGGGGAGCCCAGTGTGCTGGGCTGTTGTGCTGGGGAGCCGTGTGGAAAGGCTCTGCTGGAGATCCAGGCGGGCTGTGGTGCTGGGGGCCACCGTGTGCATTGCAAGGGAGCCCGGTGTGCTGGGCTGTGCTGCTGGGGAGCCGTGTGGACAGGCTCTGCTGGAGAGCCAGGCGGGCTGTGGTGCTTGGGGCCCCCGTGTGCTGTGCTGCTGAGAACGGTGAGCTGGGCTGGGGAGCCCGGTGTGCTGGGCTGTGGTGCTGGGGAGCCGTGTGGACAGGCTCTGCTGGGGAGCGGTTTGAGCAGGCCCTGCTGGAGAGCCAGGCGGGCTGTTGTGCAGGGGGGCCCCGTGTTGTTTGCTGGGGGCCCCCGTGTGCTGTACTGTGGTGCCCCCTGTGCTGGGCTGTGGTGCTGGTGAGCCGTGTGTACAGGCTCTGCTGCAGAGCCTGGCGGGCTGTGGTGCTGGGGGCCCCCGTGTGCTGTGCTGTAGAGCCTGGTGAGTTGCGCTGGGGAGCCTAGTGTTCTGGGCAGTGCTGCTGGGGAGCCGTGCATACTGGCTCTGCTGGGGAGAGGGTTGAACAGGCTCTGATGGAGAGCCAGGTGGGCTGTGGTTCAGGGGAGCCCGGTGAGCTGTGCTGGGGGCTCCCGTGTGCTGGGCTGGGGAGCCCGGTGTGCTGGGCCGTGGTGCTGGGGAGCAGCGTTGAAAGGCTCTGCTGGGGAGCGGTGTGAACAGGCTCTGATGGAGAGCCAGACGGGCTGTGGTGCTGGGGGCCCCCGTGTGCTGTTCTGGGGAGCCCTATGAGATCGTCATGGGAGCCCGGTGTGCTGGGCTGTGGTGCTTGCGAACCGTGTAGACAGGCTCTTCTGGGGAGCGGTGTGAACAGGCTCTGATGGAGAGCCAGGCGGGCTGTGGTGCTGGGGGCCCCCGTGTGCTGTGCTGGGGAGCCCTGTGAGATCGGCATGGGAGCCCGGTGTGCTGGGCTGTGGTGCTTGCGAACCGTGGAGACAGGCTCTTCTGCGGAGCGGTGTTAACAGGCTATGCTGGAGAGCCAGGTGGGCTGTGGTGCTGGGGGCCCCCGTGTGCTGTGCTGGGGGGCCCGTTGAACTTGGCTTAGGAGCCCGTTGTGCTGGGCTGTGGTGCTGGGGAGCCGTGTGGACAGGCTCTGCTGGGGAGTGGTTTGAACAGGATCTTCTGCAGAGCCAGGCGGGCTGTGAATCTGGGGGGCACCGTGTGCTGTGCTGGGGAGCCCGGTGAGCTGGGCAGTGGTGCTGGGGAGCCGTGTGGACAGGCTCTGCTGGGGAGCGGAGTGAACAGGCTCTGATGGAGAGCCAGGCGGGCTGTGGTGCTGGGAAGCCCCGTGTGCTGTGCTGGGGAGCCCGGTGAGCTGGGCAGTGCTGCTGGTGAGCCGAGTGGGCAGGCTCTGCTGGAGAGCCTGGCGGGCTGTGGTGCTGGGGGCCCCCGTGTGCTGTTCTCTGGAGCCCGCTGAGCTGGGCAGTGCTGCTGGGGAGCCGTGCATACTGGCTCTTCTTGGGAGCTGTGTGAACAGGCTCTGCTTGAGAGCCAGCCAGGCTGTGGTGCTGGGGGCCCCCGTGTGCTGTGCTGGGGAGCCCGGTGAGCAGGGCAGGGGAGCCCGGTGTGCTGGGCTGTGCTGCTGGGGAGCCCTGTGGACAGGCTCTGCTGGGGAGTGGTTTGAACAGGCTCTGATGGAGAGCCAGGCGGGCTGTGGTGCTTGGGGGCCCCGTGTGCTGTGCTGGGGAACCCGGCGTGCTGGGCTGTGCTGCTGGGGAGCCGTATAGACAGGCTCTGCTGGGGAGCAGTGTGAACAGGCTCTGCTGGAGAGCCAGGCGGGCTGTTGTGCTGGGGAGCCGTGCGGACAGGCTCTGCTGGGGAGTGGTTTGAAGAGGCTCTGCTGGAGAGCCAGGTAGGCTGTGGTGCTGGGGGCCCCCGTGTGCCGTGCTGGGGAGCCCGGTGAGCTGGGCTGGGGAGCCCGGTGTGCTGGGCTGTTCTGCTGGGGAGCCGTGTGGACAAGCTCTACTCGGGAGCTGTCTGAACAGGCTCTGATGGAGAGCCAGGCGGGCTGTGGTGCAGGGGAGCCCGGTTTGCTGGGCTGGGGAGCCCGGTGTGCTGGGCTGTTCTGCTGCGGAGCCGTTTTGACCGGCTCTGCTGTGGAGCGGTGTGAACAGGCTCTGCTGGAGAGCCAGGGGGGCTGTGGTGCTGGGGTGCCCCGTGTGCTGTGCTGGGGAGCCCTGTGAGATTGGCTTGGGAGCCCGGTGTGCTGGGCTGTGGTGCTGGGGAGCCCTGTGGACAGGCTCTGCTGCGGAGCGGTGTGAACAGGCTCTGCTGGAGAGCCAGGCAGCCTGTGGTTCTTGGGGCCCCCGTGTCCAGTGCTGGGGAGCCCGGTGTGCTGTACTGTGGTGCTGGGGAGCCGTGTAGACAGGCTCTGCTGGGGAGCCATTCGGGCTGTGGTGCTGGGGGGCCCCGTGTGCTGTGCTGGGGAGCCCGGTGAGCTGGGCTGTGCTGCTGGTGAGCCGAGTGGACAGGCTCTGCTGGAAAGCCTGGCGGGCTGTTGTGCTGGGGGCCCCCGTGTGCTGTGCTGTGGAGACCGCTGAGCTGGGCAGTGCTGCTGGGGAGCCGTGCATACTGGCTCTTCTGGGGAGCTGTGTGAACAGGCTCTGCTGGAGAGCCAGCCAGGCTGTGGTGCTGGGGGCCCCCGTGTGCTGTACTGGGGAGCCCGGTGAGCTGGGTTGGGGAACCCGGTGTGCTGGGCTGTGCTGCTGGGGAGCCCTGTGGACAGGCCCTGCTGGGGAGTGGTTTGAACAGGCTCTGATGGAGAGCCAGGCGGGCTGTGGTGCTTGGGGCCCCCGTGTGCTGTGCTGGGGAACCCGGCGTGCTGGGCTGTTCTGCTGGGGAGCCGTGTAGACAGGCTCTGCTGGGGAGAAGTGTGAACAGGCTCTGCTGGAGAGCCAGGCGGGCTGTGGTGCTGGGGAGCCGTGTGGACAGGCTCTGCTGGGGAGTGGATTGAACAGGCTCTGCTGGAGAGCCAGGCAGGCTGTGGTGCTGGGGGCCCCCGTGTGCTGTGCTGGGGAGCCCGGTGAGCTGGGCTGGGGAGCCCGGTGTGCTGGGCTGTGCTGCTGGGGAGCCGTGTGGACAAGCTCTGCTGGGGAGCGGTCTGAACAGGCTCTGATGGAGAGCCAGGCGGGCTGTCATGCTGAGGGCACCCGTGTGCTGTGCTTGGGAGCCTGGTGAGCTGCGCTGGGGAGCCTGGTGCTCTGGGCAGTGCTGCTGGGGAGCCGTGCATACTGGCTCTGCTGGGGAGCCGTGTGGACAGGCTCTGCTGGACATCCAGGCGGGCTGTGGTGCTGGGGGCCACCGTGTGCATTGCTTGGGAGCCCGGTGTGCTGGGCTGTGCTGCTGGGGAGCCGTGTGGACAGGCTCTGCTGGAGAGCCAGGCGGGCTGTGGTTCTGGGGGGCCCCGTGTTCTGTGATGGGGAGGCCTGTGAACTGGGCTGTGCTGCTGAGGAGTCGTGTGGACATGCTCTGCTAGGGAGCGGTGTGAACAGGCTCTGATGGAGAGCAAGGCGGGCTGTGGTGCTTGGGGGCCCCGTGTGCTGTGCTGGGGAGCCCGTTGAGCTGGGCTGGGGAGCCCGGTGTGCTGGGCTGTGGTGCTGGGGAGCCGTGTGGAAAGGCTCTGCTGGGGAGTGTTTTGAACAAGCTCTGCTCGAGGGCCAGGCGGGCTGTGGTGCTGGGGGGCCCCGTGTGCTGTGCTGGGGAGCCCGGTGAGGTGGGCTCGGGAGCCCGGTGTGCTTGGCTGTTGTGCTGGGGAGCCTCGTTTACAGGTTCTGCTGCGGAGCGGTGTGAACAGGCTCTGCTGGGGAGCGGAGTGAACAGGCTCTGATGGAGAGCCAGGCGGGCTGTGGTGTTGGGGGGTCCCGTATGCTGTGCTGGGGAGCCCGTTGAGGAAGGCGGGGGAGCCCGGTGTTCTGGGCTGTGGTGCTGGGGAGTTGTGTGGACAGGCTCTACTGGGGAGCGGTGTGAAATGGCTCTGATGGAGAGCCAGGCGGGCTGTTGTGCTGGCGGCCCCCGTGTGCTGTGCTGGGGAGCCCGGTGAGCTTGGCCGGGGAGTCCGGTGTGCTGGGCTGTGGTGCTGGGGAGCCGTGTAGACAGGCTCTGCTGCGGAGCGGTGTGAACAGGCTCTGATGGAGAGCCAGGTGGGCTGTGGTGCTGGGGGCCCCCGTGTGCTGAGCTCGGGAGCCCGTTGAGCTGGGCTGGGGAGCGCGGTGTGCTGATCTGTGGTGCTGGTGAGCCGTGTGGACAGGGTCAGCTGGGGAGCGGTTTCAACAGGCTCTGCTGGAGAGCCAGGAGGGCTGTGGTGCTGAGGGGCCCCGTGTGCTGTGCTGGGAAGCCCGGTGAGGTGGGCTGGGGAGCCCGGTGTGCTGGGCTATGGTGCAGGCCAACCGTGTAGACGGGCTCTGCTGGGGGGCCCCGTGTGCTGTGCTGGGGAGCCCGGTGAGCTGGGCTGGGGAGCCCTGTGTGCTGGGCTGTGGTACTGGGGAGCCGTGTGGACCGGCTCTGCTGGGGAGTTGTTTGAAAAGGCTCTGCTGGACAGCCAGGCGGGCTGTTGTGCTGGCGGGCCCTGTGTGCCGTGCTGGGTAGCGCCGTGAACTGGGCTGTGGTGCTGGGGAGCAGTGTGGAAAGGCTCTGCTGGGGAGAGGGTTGTACAGGAACTGATGGAGAGCCAGGCGGGCTGTGGTGCTGGGGGGCCCCGTGTGCTGTGCTGGGGATCCCGGTGTGCTGGGCTGTGGTCCTGGGGAGCCGTGTGGACAGGCTCTGCTGAGGAGAGTTTTGTACAGGCTCTGATGGAGAGCCAGGCCGGCTGTTGTGCTGGGAAGCCCCGTGTGCTGTGATGGGGGGGCCCGTGTGCTGTGCTGGGGGGCCCCATGTGCTGTGCTGGGGAGCCCGTTGAGTTGGGATGGGGAGCCCGGTGTGCTGGACTGTGGTGCTGGGGAGCAGTGTGGACAGGCTCTGCTGGGGAGAGGGTTGTACAGGCACTGATCGAGAGCCAGGCGGGCTGTGGTGCTGGGGGGCCGTATAGACAGGCTCTGCTGGGGAGCAGTGTGAACAGGCTCTGCTGGAGAGCCAGGCGGGCTGTTGTGCTGGGGAGCCGTGCGGACAGGCTCTGCTGGGGAGTGGTTTGAAGAGGCTCTGCTGGAGAGCCAGGTAGGCTGTGGTGCTGGGGGCCCCCGTGTGCCGTGCTGGGGAGCCCGGTGAGCTGGGCTGGGGAGCCCGGTGTGCTGGGCTGTGCTGCTGGGGAGCCGTGTGGACAAGCTTTGCTCGGGAGCTGTCTGAACAGGCTCTGATGGAGAGCCAGGCGGGCTGTGGTGCAGGGGAGCCCGGTTTGCTGGGCTGGGGAGCCCGGTGTGCTGGGCTGTTCTGCTGGGGAGCCGTTTGGACCGGCTCTGCTGTGGAGCGGTGTGAACAGGCTCTGCTGGAGAGCCAGGGGGGCTGTGGTGCTGGGGTGCCCCGTGTGCTGTGCTGGGGTGCCCTGTGAGATCGGCTTGGGAGCCCGGTGTGCTGGGCTGTGGTGCTGGGGAGCCCTGTGGACAGGCTCTGCTGCGGAGCGGTGTGAACAGGCTCTGCTGGAGAGCCAGGCAGCCTGTGGTTCTGGGGGCCCCCGTGTCCAGTGCTGGGGAGCCCGGTGTGCTGTGCTGTGGTGCTGGGGAGCCGTGTAGACAGGCTCTGCTGGGGAGCCATTCGGGCTGTGGTGCTGGGGGGCCCCGTGTGCTGTGCTGGGGAGTCCGGTGAGCTGGGCAGTGCTCCTGGTGAGCCGAGTGGACAGGCTCTGCTGGAGAGACTGGCGGGCTGTTGTGCTGGGGGCCCCCGTGTTCTGTGCTGTGGAGACCGCTGAGCTGGGCAGTGCTGCTGGGGAGCCGTGCATACTGGCTCTTCTGGGGAGCTGTGTGAACAGGCTCTGCTGGAGAGCCAGCCAGGCTGTGGTGCTGGGGGCCCCCGTGTGCTGTGCTGGGGAGCCCGGTGAGCTGGGCTGGGGAACCCGGTGTGCTGGGCTTTGCTGCTGGGGAGCCTTGTGGACAGGCCCTGCTGGGGAGTGGTTTGAACAGGCTCTGATGGAGAGCCAGGCGGGCTGTGGTGCTTGTGGCCCCAGTGTGCTGTGCTGGGGAACCCGGCGTGCTGGGCTGTGCTGCTGGGGAGCCGTGTAGACAGGCTCTGCTGGGGAGAAGTGTGAACAGGCTCTGCTGGAGAGCCAGGCGGGCTGTGGTGCTGGGGAGCCGTGTGGACAGGCTCTGCGGGGGAGTGGTTTGAACAGGCTCTGCTGGAGAGCCAGGCAGGCTGTGGTGCTGGGGGCCCCCGTGTTCTGTGCTAGGGAGCCCGGTGAGCTGGGCTGGGGAGCCCGGTGTGCGGGGCTGTGCTGCTGGGGAGCCGTGTGGACAAGCTCTGCTGGGGAGCGGTCTGAACAGGCTCTGATGGAGAGCCAGGCGGGCTGTCATGCTGAGGGCACCCGTGTGCTTTGTTTGGGAGCCTGGTGAGCTGCGCTGGGGAGCCTGGTGCTCTGGGCAGTGCTGCTGGGGAGCCGTGCATACTGGCTCTGCTGGGGAGCCGTGTGGACAGGCTCTGCTGGACATCCAGGCGGGCTGTGGTGCTGGGGGCCACCGTGTGCATTGCTTGGGAGCCCGGTGTGCTGGGCTGTGCTGCTGGGGAGCCGTGTGGACAGGCTCTGCTGGAGAGCCAGACGGGCTGTGGTTCTGGGGGGCCCCGTGTTCTGTGATGGGGAGGCCTGTGAACTGGGCTGTGCTGCTGAGGAGTCGTGTGGACATGCTCTGCTAGGGAGCGGTGTGAACAGGCTCTGATGGAGAGCAAGGCGGGCTTTGGTGCTTGGGGGCCCCGTGTGCTGTGCTGGGGAGCCCGTTGAGCTGGGCTGGGGAGCCCGGTGTGCTGGGCTGTGGTGCTGGGGAGCCGTGTGGAAAGGCTCTGCTGGGGAGTGTTTTGAACAAGCTCTGCTCGAGGGCCAGGCGGGCTGTGGTGCTGGGGGGCCCCGTGTGCTGTGCTGGGGAGCCCGGTGAGGTGGGCTCGGGAGCCCGGTGTGCTTGGCTGTTGTGCTGGGGAGCCTCGTTTACAGGTTCTGCTGCGGAGCGGTGTGAACAGGCTCTGCTGGGGAGCGGAGTGAACAGGCTCTGATGGAGAGCCAGGCAGGCTGTGGTGTTGGGGGGTCCCGCATGCTGTGCTGGGGAGCCCGTTGAGGAAGGCGGGGGAGCCCGGTGTTCTGGGCTGTGGTGCTGGGGAGTTGTGTGGACAGGCTCTACTGGGGAGCGGTGTGAAATGGCTCTGATGGAGAGCCAGGCGGGCTGTTGTGCTGGCGGCCCCCGTGTGCTTTGCTGGGGAGCCCGGTGAGCTTGGCCGGGGAGTCCGGTGTGCTGGGCTGTGGTGCTGGGGAGCCGTGTAGACAGGCTCTGCTGCGGAACGGTGTGAACAGGCTCTGATGGAGAGCCAGGTGGGCTGTGGTGCTTGGGGCCCCCGTGTGCTGAGCTCGGGAGCCCGTTGAGCTGGGCTGGGGAGCGCGGTGTGCTGATCTGTGGTGCTGGTGAGCCGTGTGGACAGGGTCAGCTGGGGAGCGGTTTCAACAGGGTCTGCTGGAGAGCCAGGAGGGCTGTGGTGCTGAGGGGCCCCGTGTGCTGTGCTGGGAAGCCCGGTGAGGTGGGCTGGGGAGCCCGGTGTGCTGGGCTATGGTGCACGCCAACCGTGTAGACAGGCTCTGCTGGGGGGCCCCGTGTGCTGTGCTGGGGAGCCAGGTGAGCTGGGCTGGGGAGCCCGGTGTGCTGGGCTGTGGTATTGGGGAGCCGTGTGGACCGGCTCTGCTGGGGAGTTGTTTGAAAAGGCTCTGCTGGACAGCCAGGCGGGCTGTTGTGCTGGCGGGCCCTGTGTGCCGTGCTGGGTTGCGCCGTGAACTGGGCTGTGGTGCTGGGGAGCAGTGTGGAAAGGCTCTGCTGGGGAGAGGGTTGTACAGGAACTGATGGAGAGCCAGGCGGGCTGTGGTGCTGGGGGGCCCCGTGTGCTGTGCTGGGGATCACGGTGAGCTGGGCTGTGGTCCTGGGGAGCCGTGTGGACAGGCTCTGCTGAGGAGAGTTTTGTACAGGCTCTGATGGAGAGCCAGGCCGGCTGTTGTGCTGGGAAGCCCCGTGTGCTGTGCTGGGGGGGCCCGTGTGCTGTGCTGGGGGGCCCCGTGTGCTGTGCTGGGGAGCCCGTTGAGCTGGGCTGGGAAGCCCGGTGTGCTGGGCTGTGGTGCTGGGGAGCAGTGTGGACAGGCTCTGCTGGGGAGAGGGTTGTACAGGCACTGATGGAGAGCCAGGCGGGCTGTGGTGCTGGGGGGCCCCGTGTGCTGTGCTGGGCAGCCCTGTGAGCTTGGCTGGGGA